>JAQZBX010016970.1:0-36017 GCA_029593785.1 Cabassous unicinctus
TATATATAAAGCAAAGGAAAATTCTCTTCCTGATAGCTCCTGTGCAAATGCTGATTGACCCAGCTCAGGTCACATGGAATTCTCTGATTGGCTTAGGCCAGGGTCACATGCTCTAGACCTGGAACCTGGGGCATCCACAGAGCACAAAGCAACAGGAAGCATAAAACAAGATGATAGGAGGTCAAATATATCAATTATGACCAAGTAGGCTAGATGGAAAGTCTCAAAGTATGTTTCTAGAAAGGATCAAACTCTATACTACAACCTAGAAAATACCTAAAATAAACTTAGGTGGAGGTGTTAAAAAAAACAGGAAGTGGTCATATTAATTTCAGATAAGACACATTTCAAGGCAAAACAGATGGGGCAGCATACCATTTAAAATTAATGGTACAATCCACAATGAAGGTATGAGTCAAAATCCTGTGTGAGCCCAAGTACATGCATTTAAACATATACAAGAACTTTCACTGGATGTAGAAAGAGAAATTGACAAATACCCAAACATCATAGAACTTAACATTTCTTCCTCAACCTTTGAAAGTTCAAGTAGACAGAGTAAATGAGGATAGTGAATAACAGTAATATAATTGAATGATTGTACCAACTGTTGTAAATTAAATTTTATAATGTAGAGATTTCACCTTTTTTGTGTTTGATGTACGTTTGCAATAATCAATCATATGCTCGGACAATGAGAAAATGTAAATCTGTTTTGCAAAGCTTAAATTATACCTAGTACATTCTCTTACTCTTTTGTAATAAAACTAGAAAAGACTAGTAAATATTTAAACAATAACAGAAACATCCTCAAATGGCCCAAAATTAAAATTAAAAAGCAAATAAAAACCATCCTTGATGATTCCGGTGTTTAATGGCATTTTTATCTCATTCTCTTGTTTGCAAGGGCTGAAGACTCGTGTCATTTACTCAGACAAAGGGTAAGAACACAGCTCTCTGCTTCTTTCTGTCGGGGCATCTCTGTCACCCCACCCCTTCCTTCCCTGATCCCAACCCCCAACACGGGTACAGAAAACAGTAGTCAGGCTAATGTCAAGACATAATAATTAATGTATTTGCTTTCGGGTTTTTGTGTGTGTCTTGGTTAGGATGAGTCAGCATCCTTGTAGTTGGGAAACTCCAAGGCAAGGACAGACCGGCTTCTCTGTGCCTAAAAGTGGGTCCTTTTAGTGTGAGCCAGTTGACGTGGCAACTACTGGTCCTCCAAGGCTGCGCTGAGTCCGAAAGGCACATCATTTTGTTCAAACTTCTATTGCAGGGAGGTGTCTATATATATCCACTATACATGGTTAGAATTGTAAACACAAGTAGTTTTAGTTCTTAAAGACATAAGCTTGAGTCACTTTGAAAACAACCTTCCAGAGTATTCCACCCAATGTGAAGTAAATAAGGAAGTATTGTGGTTTAGCAAAGTCGAATGTGGAAAGGAGAGTAGTAGAGAAAAACAACTAATTTCTCTCGTGAAGCTCACTAGCGTTCTCACTTCTTCCTGCATTGCTATAAAAATCCTGCGATCGCTGCTCTAAACGCCAGCTCCTCACTGGCCGGTCAAGCTTTGGGATGAACTGCACAGCCTTCCTTGTGCAAGAGAAAGGGGAAACGAAAGAGGCTGCTGGGGCCCTGTGCTCACTCCAGTGAGAGCATTTACCACTTATCGGTTTCGTTCAGGCAGAGGAGTTAACAATCACTTGTTATAAATATGACTTCTGTTACTATACATGAATTAATTTATCAGAGCAATGGGCTCTGTTACATAATGGTAGCAAGTGGCAGAGGCAGGTGAAACCCAATCCCAATAACCTCTCACAAATAAGGCCTGAAGAAGGAGAGCTCAGATGACAGGATCTGCGTTTTAAAGAAATGTTTTTCCTTTTGAGTCAATATGGAGACACAGAAAAAGAGAGCATCTGCAACCTGCTATGTGTGAGAGAGGACTCAAGGGTCCCAGCAGCCAAAGCTGAAGCCCGAAGCCCAGGAGAAGGTGGGCTTACAGAGCAGCTCAGGGCTGAAGAGATGAGCTCCGGGAGCTGGGCTCGGGGAGATGGTGAGCCTGGAGCGGAAGGCAGGGACCTGGGCATCTTGCTTCACCGCGTGCCAGGATGCCAGGACCACCAGCAGGGCTTGGTGAGAAGGCATCTCTGATGCCTTGATCTGGACATTTCACGGCCTTGGAACTGTAAGCTTTTACCCTAAATAAAACTCCCATTATAAAAGCTAACCCGTTTCTGGTACACTGCATTGGCAGTCCCGTGGCAAACTAAGGCACTTTTAATCCAGACACTCATGGGCTTCACCTCAGGGAAATCCTTTCTTTATATTATTTCTTTGATGATATCAATGAACGTTATTTCTCATAGATTTACTTAAATTTATCTTCCAGGTCTTCTATTAGAATTTCTATTTGGCAATCATATTTATAATATCCAAGGGGCTCTTTCTTGTTCTCTGATTATTATTTTTTTTACACCTCGATCTTGTTTTATGGATACAATATCTACATGGATCTCTCTAAGGCCATTTAAAATTTCTCTTTTCTAAGATGGATTGCAGATTGATGGGAAGAAACTTCCTCCCAAACATACACAGTATAAGTTGATATTAAGTTCATGATTTGTTTAATAACAGAAACTCAGCTGCAGCTAAGAGAACTCACAAACAGGAGTAAATGCAGCATATCTCAGGAAGCTTTCCTCAGCTCTCAGAATTCCGAATATGGATATGTAACTGCTGCGGACAAGATCTGGACAAGTCACTGTCCTGCTGCATCCGAGGAGTCTGATGCCTTTACTACTTGGGGCTTATATCACTATTCAGGAAGAACTGTTACACATCCAAGGAGCAATTAACACTTCCTTCTGAGGGAGCACTAATGCGTAGGCAGTTGGTTGACCATCCACTATCCATCTGCCTCTTATTTTCACTAACAGAACTCCTATTTTTTTTTTTTTTTTAAGCATCGATGTGTACAGCTAAGGACTACATTTCCCATCCTCCTTTTGCAGCTTGGGGTGACCATGTGCTGGCTGACCAATGATAAAAGTGGCAGTTTTTATCATTGGCAGTGGATGGCCGTTCAGGGAAAGCTCTTTGAAAGGCAGACTGGCTAAGCTGCCTTTGCCTTTGTCTTCTGCCTTTCTTCTTCTCCTCCTTGGAATGCGAATGTCAAGCTGGAGATAGACCAGCCATCTTTTATGGGTGACAAGTCTCTTCTAATGGCTGAGAGGAAAGCTAGAAGTAGTCTGGTTCCCTGAAGAGAAATAAGGAAATCAATTCATGAACAAGGATTCACTGATTTTACCTTTTTCTCATCTCCCAGAAGCAGTTGGCTTTCTCGAGTGGAGGAATAGACTCTTATAGACTCAACATGGAGAAATCACATTATGAAATGGGATGGACTTCTGCAGATACAGCATATGTACTGTTTTGGGGTATGGTGCCTTCTTACCCATAGTTATGCATCTAAGAACTAATGAGTGGAAGTGAGAGTAGTATTTCTTACTATTACAACTAATGACCATTGGCAGAGCTTTACTTTCTATCCTTGTGACATTGGGCTCTAGATGCAGAAGTGCTAGACTACAAGGAAAGAATTGTTTTTCCAGGGATTACAATTATTATTCATTGAACTGGAAGCTGAGATGGCGGCCACAAGATTATTTGGGGTCAAAAGGAGTTATCATGATTGGATGGGAGATTGATGCCAATTATCAAGGCGTTATAGAGTTGCTGCTACCCAAGGTGGGCAGGAATGAGGAGATGTGGAAACCAAGGGATTCTCAGAGCAACTTCTAGTGGCCAGTGACAGAAGATAAAAACTGCAGAGCCACTTTGATGGTGAGGCCATCAACAGCTTAGAGCCTCTTAGATCTCTTTCTGCATTAATGAGGCAGAGTAGATTCTGTAGTTTGCAACAAGCATCCTGACTGATAAGATTTACTGACTTTCCATGTTCCTGAACCAAATTCAGTGCGTTGACACCCCATTTTCACCCAGGGGAGATGGCACTGTGGGAGTGCTGGTGGCTCCGGCTCATGTCACTCCCTCCTGGTCTCCAGTATGCCAACACTCACACTTCACGCACTTAGACTCTTCCTTCCTGCTGCAGGATTTCCTCAAATGTTGGTGACTGTTGGGTTTTAGATCCTATTTAAGACTGAGCAATACAAATCAGATCACATGTGGGCAAGTGGCTGGCGCTCGGCCACTGACAGGCTTTGCTTCATGGTAACAAACTGGAGAGATGTATTGTCCTCCAGCGTATGCTGAGTGCTACTGCCAGAATGTGGAGTTTTCGTTCTGGAGTGTCCATCTCCACATAGGCTGTCTGTATTCTCTGCATAACTTCAATTTATTCAGAGATGAATCCTCCTGCATGGCTGTCTGGCAGGATCATTTGTATATGGTTAAAAGCTTGGTGGATAATGCCATAATCTGTAATAAATATTCCACCACGGTGTGGTGTGTTGATGAAGGGGTATTGTGTGGGAATTCGTCACATGTACATGATTGTTTTGGAAGTCCACAACCTCTGTAATAAAGATATATTTTTAAAAAGTGGGCGGGTTTGGGGAAAAATACACCAAATGTAAGATAGGGACTATAGTTAGTAGTAATACTTTGATGATGCTCTTGCATCATCATAGTGTGTAGCAAATGTATCACAACAATGCAAAGTGTTGGTGGAGGGGTGGTGTATGGGACCGCTGTATGATGTGATGCATGTTTATTTTGTAAGTTCACCTTTATTATATACTTATTGTTTATTTATGTTCATGTATGAATGATATACTTCAATAAAAATATATTTTAAAAAAGCTTGGCAGATAGAGATATATGAAAGAGGAGCATGGGAAGGGGGCGAGACTTGCAGATTTTCAAGTCATCTTCCTTTTTTCAGTCCCACCACTCATTTAGATTCTCTATCTTCTTGCAGCTTTTTAAAAAAACAAATCAATTTTATCGATACATCTTAATAAAGCATACAATTTATCTAAAGTGTGCAATTAATGATATTTGGTATAATCACATAGCTCTACATTCATCACTTCAATCATTATTAAAGCATTTTCATTATTTCAATAATAATAATAGTAAATAAAAAACAGACAAACAAGAAAATTCCTTACCTCTCAATCTCTCTGTTTCCTATGTTGTACATAGCTGCTATTTCTGGCTATTCTTGCACAATTATTTATTTTTTATTAAACAGTTTTATTAAGATATATTCCCATACCATGAGATCTATCCAAAGTGTATAATCAATGGCTTTTTCTTTTTAGCTGTTAAAAAGTCCTTTATTGTAAATTGTAAAATAAATAGAAAAAATAGATGAAAAGAAATTACAAATTTTAAATGAGAATGAAAGGCCAGGTTAGATTTAATATAATCAATTATAAAAAATAGATAACAAAGCAACAAACATTTATAAATGCAAATAATAATTCAAGTATAATATAAATTAATTATAACATAATTCTAATTTTTATATTACAGCTTCAACTATTGGACATAATAATCTCAAAGAATGAAATAAATTATTGGTTTAGTTATTTAATTTCCATTTAGGCCATAATTCTTTCTAGATAATCGAATTCCTATTTGGGAATTCTTCACATTTATTGGAATGAATTATAGTCCATAACCATTTGCTAACTCATAATTTTATGAGGCAGAAAAACTCAAAATCTTGTTCATCAGTAGTCATGCTAAATCATTATTTATCCAGATAGATTATTTTAATTAAAGAGTATGAATAAGAAAGGGTTAAGGAAAAATGAAGTATCCAAAAATATATCTCTTCTCCAGCACTCCTCAATTAAAATCAAGTGTTTGTTTTGTATGAAAAAAAATTACAGAATACTGATCACAGGAACAATTTGCCAGTTGCACTGAGTAATTATTGTTCATATACTAAAACGTTGTTATTTTATATTTATCTGGTCTACTCCAGCTCTTTTTTGGTTACTATTTGCCTGGAATTTCTTTTTCCAACCTTTCACTTTTAACCTGATTGTGTCCTTATGTCTGAGGTGGGATTTGTAGACAAAATATAGACAGCTCATATTTTTTTATCCATTTTATCAGTCTAACTCTTTTGATTAGGAAGTTCATTCCATTAGCATTCAGTGTTATTACTGTGAAGGCAATACTTAATTCATTCATTTTTTCCATCAGCTCTCTGTTGTCATATCTTTTTATTGCTTGTCTTCTTATCCTTTAGTTTACCCTTCCTAATAATCTTCATTTCGAAACTATTCTCCAAATCTCTCATCTTTGACTTTTCCTTTCAGGCAGCAGCACCCCCTTTAGTATCTCTTGCAAATCTGGTCTTTTGGTAACATATTCTAACAGTTTTTATTTGTCTGTGAAGACTTTGAACTCACCCTCATTTTTGAAGGACAGCCTTGCCTGATCCAGAATTCTTGGCTGGCAGTTTTCCTCTTTCATTACCTCAAATACATCATACCACTTTTTTCTCTCCTCCACGGTTTCTGATGAGAGATCGGTACTTAATCTTATCAAGTTCCCTTGTATGTGATGCTTTGCTTTTCTCTTGCTGCTTTCAGAATTCTCTCTTTATCTCTGATATTTGTCATTCTGAATAGTAGATGTCTCAGGGTAGGTCTATTCAGATTTATTCTGTTTGGGGTGTGATGGTGCGATGTCCTTCTTGGATATTGATATTTACATCCTTCATAAGGGTTGGGAAGTTTTTGGTCATTATTTCCTCAAATATTCTTTCTGCCCCTTTTCCATTCTCTTCTCCTTCTGGGATACCAGTAATGCAAACGTTTGTGCGTTTCGTGTTGTCATTCAATTCCCTGAGACCCTGTTCCATTTTCCCCATTCTCTTCTTTTTCTGTTCTCCTGTCTTTTCCAGTTCAGATGTTCTGTCTTCAAAATCACTAATTCTGTCTTCAAGCAATTCAGATCTGCTCTTATATGCCTCTAATGTATTTTTAATCTCATGCATTGTGTCTTTCATTTCCATAAGCTCTGTTACTTTTCTTTGCAGGCTTTCAAATTGTTCCTTATGCTTTTCCAGTGTCATCTTAATAGCCTTTATTTCCTTAGTCATATTTTCTTTAAATTCTTTGAAGTGATTTAAGAGAGTTGTGTGATTATCACTGATTAATTGTTTTAAATCCTGTATGTCTTCAGGATATTTGGTTTGTTCTTTTGGCTGGGCCACGTCTTCCTATTTCCTAGTATGGCCTATAATTTTTTACTGATGTCTAGGCATCTGAATATGTTGGTGAATTTACTCTGATGGCTAATTTCTCTCTCTTGCCTATTTTTTTCACAGATCTTCTTTGATATTTGGTTCAACTTATTCTCAGTCTTTAAAATTACCCAGCTTAAGTTTTCAGTATTGGGCCAGGGCCTCACTAGTGGGGCACAGTTTTCTCCCAGGGGTTGGATACAGAGAGCGTGAACAGTTTTTGTCTGTGCTATTACCAGACCTGCCAGCAGATGGCACTAGTCAGCACATCTTTCCACGGATGTGTTTCAGTCTCAGCTTTCCTGTGTTCCTGTGTTGAATCTCCAGAGATGAGGTTCAAAGTGGGTTCTGCTGGCTGAATTCACTGAGGAAAAGCACCCCAATTTCCCCTCACTTTTCCCTTGAAACAGCTGACAGGGAGGAAGTTGTCTTCTCCCCTCTCAGTCAGCCGCAGGGAACCAGGGGTTTTACCTCAGCCTAATAGCTTAGGGGTGGGGGAGGGGAACCCTTCCCAGCCGCTATGGGGGGCTTGGTAACTCACGTTTGTCATTTCAGCTTCTTTGTCTTTCTGTTCCCCACCCTTCTGGGAGTTGTGTAGCACTGTCTTGGTCTGCTGACCCCCAAAGCAGGGCCCTCGGACAGCTTTTGGCTCTTTCTCTGTTGTTTCTGTGAGAGCATTCAGCTCTGCCCGTTAGTCCATCGCCATCTTCCCACAATCCTCCTTGCAGCTTTTTGAGTCCTGCTCCACTTCAGGATGCTGCCCCACAGATGCACAGTTTCCTCTCCCACAATCCTCTCCTTCATAATGTCATGCCATGGTTCCCTGCCTTCCTTCATTAGTCACTGATCCTCCTTCAACTTTCAGAAATCTGGACTTCTCCAGCTCTAATGCTTTCCCAGCATATTGCGGATTTATATCTTTTTACGCTACTCCTATCATTTTAAGGAGGTCTTGCAAGAGAAGGGAAGAGGCAAGAAGAATCTGTAGTCAGTCCACCACCTTGAACTGGAAGTCTAGCTACCTTGAGGATTATTCAATTTTATATGTCAGGTGATCTCTGCTCAAAAAATTTAAGTGGCTCCAGCCCTGAGCCCATCATTGTAAATAACATGCACTTTGATGATGTCTTTGGTGATGGCATCTAAGAGCCCAACGAGAAACAAGCCTTTGCTATTGATGTCACTAAATGCTTTTAATATCATGTTTTAGTCTGCTAGGCTGCTGAAGGCAATATACCAGAAATGGGTTGGTTTTTACAATGGGGATTTATTAGCTTATAAGCTTACAGTTCTGAGGCTGTGAAAATGTCCAAGTCAAGGCATCATCGGGCGATGCTTTCTTCCTGAAGACCAGCTGCTGGCGATCCTGGACTCCTCTGCCACGTGGTAAGGCAAATGGTGGCATCTGCTGGTCTCTCCCTTTTCTTCCGGGTTTCGTTGCTTTCAGCTTCTAGCTTCCATGGTGTTCTTTTCTCTTTCTGAATTAAATTCTCTTAAAAAGGACTCCAGTAAGAGGATTAAGATCCACCTTGGGCCTGAACTGAAGTAACCTAATCAGAAGACCCTACTTACAATAAGATCACACCCACAGAAATGGAATAGGTTCAAGAACACGGTTTTCTGGGGTACACACAGCTTCAAACCATTGTATATCATTTAGTACTCTTTGGATGCTACATAAAACAGGGACCTAGAGGAACAACTCAATGCGGGGAGAAGATGAGGTCGTACTTCCCAGAAATAGAAGCTTACACACATAAGAAGCCCTACAGGGAAAGCTTTCATTTTGTTTCTAGTCATAATGCACAGCATCTTCTTTTAATCCTTTCATGCCTTACAAGTTTAATTTAATATTTTTCTCCTTATGAAATGAATATACAGAAAATCAGAGGAAGCTGGAGATCGGAAACTGATGTAGTTTTCCAACTATTATCTATCCCTTAAATTGCTTTCCCCAAATAGAGATTTTATTTACATATTCTTCCTTCTGCTCTGCTGACAACAGTGTTTAATTTAGTACAGTTTTTATTGACAGTTGGATTGGGAGGTATGTTGTGTGTTGAGAAGTAGACCATGTTTAATCTATAAATTAAAAAAAAAAAGAAACTTCAGATCATTTAAAGCAGAGACACAAAACCTGCCATAGAGGATTTCCACTTGGCTTTTTAAAGGTGCCCTTGATCTTTTGCAAGATAAACTGCACATCGTGTGACACTGGCTTCTGTCTGAAGTGCCAGATGTTACAAGCACATCATTAAATTAGAAAGATCTAAGGTCGATGGAATTCTCTACTCAGAATGACCCTTTCCTTTCTCCCAGTTGTCTGTGTGCCAGAAAAAAACAGACCTTCTAGTTGGTTCTAGTCCAAGCTGCTCAGGCCAACAAAGCAAGATGGAAGAAGTGACCTGCTTTTATATCGTGTGGGGTTAGTGGGAGCCACTGGCAATGAAGCCCTGCTGGGTCATTCTTAGGGAGGAGCATATTCATGGAGTGTCTAGAGGAGAAGGGCCAGGTGTCAGGGAATTCTGACCCAGGGAATTCTTTTTATTGAAATTGCATCAGCCACCTTCCGGATGCTAGGTTACTTTTATAGTTTAGTTTAGGTTTTTGTTTGCATGTTACTCTGTCTGTTCCTTGGATATGGAATGATAAGTGGCATTAGGTTTGCAGGTCTGATCAGTGTGAGCTTGGTAATAGCTAGAGAGAGCTGCAGGCTAATTTAATGGCTGGAGGAAAGTCTCAGTTTTCATTTCATTGATATGACTGGACAAATGACGTTTCCTTTAGACAGGTCTTCCCCCTTATAGTATTTGGCTTGACAGATGCAACTTGACCTTGGATAAAAGTTTTGCATACTGTGGTAGGCTGCCATCTAAGATAGGCCCCTATGGTCCCTGCTTCCAGGTATCCATGCCTTGTATAATTCCCTCCTCTTGAGTGTAGACTGGACCTAGTGACTCATTTCTAACAAACAGAATATGGCAAAACTGATGGGACATCACTTCTGAGATTTGGCTGCAAATGACTGTGACTTGTCTTGCTCATTTTCTCGCTCATTCTATTCCACTCTCTCTTACTTGCTTCCTCTGGCCTTGTCATCAGCTGCCCTCAGGAGAGGCCCATGTGTCAAGGAACTGAAGGTGGTTTGGGGCCAACAGCTAGAATTGAGCTGAGGTCCTCTGAACAAGAGCCCATGAGAAGCTGAGTCCTACCAACAGCTGTGTCAGTGAGCTTGGAAGAGGCTCCTTCGCAGAACAGGAGCCCGTGAGAAGCTGAGTCCTACCAACAGCCATGTCAGTGAGCTTGGAACAGGATCCTTCTCCTGTTGAGCCTCCAGATGACTGCAGCCCTGCTGATGCCTTGATGGCACCTTGTGTGAGACCCTGAGGCAGAGGCACCCAGCCAAGCCACGCCCAGATTCCTCACCCACAGAAAATATGACATCATAAGTGGTTTTGGTTTTAAGCCTCTAAATTCTGAGGTTATCTATTATGCAATGACTGGTAAATAATACACATGGGGATACCGTCCCCACATTTAGGAAAACTGTTCTGGTCATCAGCCCATTGCTAATGATTTAGTTCCTTTCTTTGAAAGCAGAGTATAAATATAGTGAGATTGTATTTTTTTTCCCATGAAAATATAAAGAAACAAGATGCTGGAGCTGAAAAGGAAAGTTTAAGATAGATATGAAGCAGGTGGCAGGAATTTAGTGATGATAAGTTCAGATAGCTCTTTCAGTCTGCCATTTTCTTTTTCTATCGTGCAAGAAAAGCTTTGAAGTTAGAGAGGTGTATACTGCAAAAGAATGGCGGACTAAGACTTGTTTTTATCCTAAAATGTCTTTTACAAATTTATCCTTACCCTGTTTATTTAGTAGAGCACTATGAATGACTAGGAGACTAGAAAGGAAGGAATTTAAAAGGAGACGAGAGTATGGAAGGGGTCAAAGGTTTAAAAATGTCGTCTCAACCTAACATGACGAGAAGAGCTCTGCAAAGGACCCCACCCTCCATATTGTCAATAAATAGCTTTGCCTCCAAATGGAAAGTGAAGCCATGGAATATCGGCACAAGTCCTGGCAATGGATATACTGGGTGGTGTTTACTGATGGATGGAGCCAGTTAGATATGACAAACCTGCTTTGCATGTATTGTGCCCTGGATATTGGATGCAAGGAAGTCTCAATAACAATAAGAAGGAAGAACAGTACAATTGAGGAAGTAAGTTGACACTTCCTCTTCTTTTGAAAGAACTTTATTCTCTGCTCAGCTTCGAATGGTTGTCCTGTGTAGGCAGCCTCCAGAGTTGGAGCTTCTTAGAGTGGAATCTACAACCTTTGCCTCAGACTATTATGAGTTTTCTGAATTCAGGGAGAAAGAGACAGCCCTTGGATTTACTCTCTTTTTATTGCATGTAAGTAAAATCACTCCTCGGCTGATGTATGAGAAGTAATTGGTTGGCATATTGAGATGGTAAAACAATGGATACCCTAGCACTATTTTTAGAATAGTGAGTTCTGAAATGTGGCTCTAGGGTTATAATATTTGCTCAGCTCTTCATAAACCTGCTTCTGTGATGTCCTGTGCTAAAGGCACTCTGATTTTGTTAGAGCTTTCAGGGAAAGAGTTGTGTACTCACTGCGCTTCTCTCTTTTGCTTTATGTGGATGTTGTATTGATAACTATTTAGACTGCACTGATGGGTTTGATTTAAGAAAGCACAGTTCAGGGCTTGTTTGGGTCCTAAGGAGTTCATTTTGGAAAACATTGTGGCCACTCTCTTTTGAGTAAGTGTGCTTTTTGTGGAGAATTCTTCCTTTGTATGCAGGCAGCTGGAGGGGATTTTACTTTAGATGAAAGTCACAGGCTTGACAAAATATCTCTGGTATGGAAAGGGGAGCTAAGACAATGCAGGTATAAGGGCATTTTACCAAGGGCATTTGGGGGGCTTGATTGTCTTTGTTTGGGTGTAGGTGAAAGAAATGTAACTAAAGGAGTCAGGGTTACAACCCAGTAAGTCAGCTTTGATTATAGCAGGGGCTTTACTAGCCTTTAGAGGCTTCTGTGTTCCTAGTACTGTCCTGTACCCTAAAAAGGCTTAGACTGAATCCTTTAGAGCTATTTATTTTACATAGAAAATAGAAACAGAAAGAACACATGTTCCTCTCTGCTCACATCATGCAAGTGAGGAAGAAAAGAACCTAAGTTTGTATATTTGTTGATGTTCCCATTCTTTAATTGACCTTTAAATCTTTTTCTTTTCCTCTCTTTATGTATCAAGTGTCTTTTCTGGAGAGGGTCCAAGCATAAACTATTTCAGAAGCTGCAGTAAGCAAATATGCATCACCGGAGTATGGAAATAGGAAGTTCTTTCCTGCGGTATTTTGCTGTGGCAATAAGAGATAAGAAATTACTTCATGGCTATTGCCTGAGACTTTCCTTTTGACTTGAGTATCCTTCTTGAGCTGCTCACTTCTGCTTTCCATCCTGCTTGGAGGCTGGGCAGTGTGGGCTTGTAACCAGAGTATAGGCTGACAATCCGCAAGCAGATTTAACATGGTTATTGGTGTGTGTGTGTGTGTGTGTGTGTGTAGAAAATCCTAAAAAAAATAAGTTTTTTGGTGTTGAAGAAAATCCTGCAAATGAGTCTTCCCCCAGGACTCAGAACACTACCTGGCACATTATATGTTCTCAGTAACCATTTGTGGAATGAATAAATGATCGGGATGTTTATAAGATGAGTGTGGTCGGGATAGCTATTGCTTTATATCTCTTACCCATATGTTTAAGGGGATGCAACTTGGGAGAGGTCAAAGTGAAGCAGGAGGGGAGGAGAATATGAGGGTGTGAAGAGAAGAAAGGATGTGTGGAAGAGAGATGATAAGAAGCCCTAGGTTAGAACAGTAGAAGGGATGGCAACGTGGTATTGGCAATGGCGTTGGTGGTGTTGAAAGTAGTGGGGGAGGTGTTGGAGTTGTCGGTGGTGGTGGTGGTGGTGGAAGTAGTAGAGGTGGAGGTGGCAGAGGTGTTGTTAGTGGTGTAGTGGTGGAGGTGGTATTGGAGGTGGTGTTGGAAGTGATGGTGGAGGTGATGTTGGAGGAGATGCTAAAGACAGTGATGGTGCTGGAAGTGATGGTGGAGGTGGTGCTGGAGGCACTGCTGTTGGTGGTGGTGGAAATGGTGATGGAAGAGGTAGAGGAGATACTGCTGGTGCTGGAAGTCATGGTGGTGAAGGTAGTGGTGATGGTGATGGAGGTGGAGACTGTGAAGGTGGTAGAGGAGATACTGCTGGTGCTGGAAGTCCTGGTGCTGGAAGTCCTGGTGGTGGAAGTGGTAGAGATTGTGTTGGTGGAGGTGGAGACTGTGAAGGTGGTGGAGGTAGAGGAGATGGTGTTAGAGATGGTGGAGGCGAGGGGGTGGGAGGCAGGGAGGGCAGTGTGATATAGCAGGGAGAAAACATACTTTTGGGGTCAGACAACTCTGTTCCAAATACGCATCCACCACTTACTAGCTGAATCGCTCCTGGATCTGAACCGTGGTGACTGCGATACACTCACCTTTTTGGGTTGTTGTGAGGATGAGGAATGTGGTTGCACAGTGTATCTTCACCAAATGGCAGCTGTTGACATGTCCTCTTCAGTCTTCAGGTATCCAGTGACACTTAAGAACATAACCATTAATTTATCTTTTCTTTTTTGTGCTAAATTTCATAGAATGAGCAGGAATTTTTTTTTTTTTCTTTTCTTTTTTTAGGAGGTACCGGGGATTGAACCCGGGACCTCATACATGGGAAGCAGAAGCTCAACCACTGAGCTACACCCGTTCCCCAGCATGATTCTTTTTAAGAGTCTTTTATTAAAAGTAGATGTTATAAGCATAGTTCTCAAAATGATTAAGCATATGTGGTATGTCTATATAAAGGAATACCACCAAATACAATGAAATATTATTATGGAAATATTCTCATGATATAATGCAGAGTACAAAAATACAGGAACACAACCTCTTCAAGTATGTGAAAAATACTGCAGAGAAGGCATATGGAGGTGAAGTATGTTGAAATGTTAATATTTGAAAGGTGGGTTTATAGCTGGTGGTTATTTTTGTCTTTATGCTTTTCTATTTTTCCCCAATTAGTGGAGTGTATCAGATTACCTTAATATTTTAAAAGCAAACTAAGTTTGGAATGAAAATGAATGAATGAACACTTAACCTTCTTTCAGTCCTCCACCAAAAAGAAAATAAAAGTAGTCTTTTAGTTGTATGTGCTCAAGTTTGTGGTTTCTTGCAATCTTAGGAAGTACATGTAAAATTCATGTTATTTCATCTTTGTGGGGGGATGACCTTTGAGATTAAGACTGGCACCAAATCATGTGGCAGCCTTAAAGTGAGAACCAGAAAACAGGCCCGGTTGGGGTGGGCTGGTTGAGTTAGTTCCTAGAATCGTATGAAATGAGCTGTTTCCTCTGTTGATGCATAACCACCTCTATACCCGAATTGGGTGACTTTCTAGAAAGCCCACATGGTTCATTAAGCTACACTTAGATCTTCCAGCATAAGAGTAATTCATTTTTAAAGGAATGTTGACATGTCCCTATCATCTTCCTATTCATGGGGGGGAGGGTTCAGAAAACATTCAGGAAATAATTCCCGGTGCTAAGCTTTCAGCCTGGCCGCTGCACAGGGCCAGCTCATCACTGTAGAGTCCCTTGTCAGAAATTTGAACTTTAACCAAAATTAAACATTTTGGTTTGTAAGTTTTGGAACAAATCTCCTGTCTTGGTCTTAGAAACAACTGGCAACAATAGGTTGGCAACAGAGGCAAAAGGCGTGGGACGAAATGCAGGATCCCCCAAAATGACGTAGGTGTCAAAGTGGAAGTGGTCCCAAGGTGAAACGTTAGCCAGTTTAAATTCACCCCCGAATTGCTAGAAATGTGGGCGAGCTCTTTCAAAGACTGAGAAAGATGACCAAGTTGTCAGTGAAAACGAGGCAAGGATGGACATTGAAGGGTTAGTCAGACAACAGACCTGCATATGTATTTATATATCATTTTACAAATATTGGTATGTATTGTGAAAAATTTTGATTTTTACCAACATTAAAAAAAAAAAAAAAAAAAAGATCTAAAAACCAAACATCCCAACATGGAACATGAACTGAAAGAGAATCAGACACCCCATAGAATTTGGAATAAAGAGTCCCTAGCATTTTCTGGATGTTTCATGTGCTGGGAACTGAATGAAAACTGATAATATCGTTGAACACCTGCCATCCTCCAGGGGCTGCAATAAGCACATGAGTAATTTCAGTCACTCCTTGAACAGCCTTGTCCCTCACGCAGCTGAAGCTTAGAGAGGTGAACTCCCCTGCTCTGTGGAGACAGAGACGGGATTCTCTCCCAGGTCCCTGTGTCCCTGAGTGGGTGGCTTAAACGCCATCCTACACAGCTCTCCATTAGCTTCGCTTACGGTTAAGATTTTCTTATGAAAGGTAGTGATTTGAGGCCAAGAATTGGGAGGCCAAGAGGCAACTAGGGGCAGATCCACTTTCTCCTTCTAAACCTTAAGTGAAATTCTTTTCCACTTCCTTATTTTGGAGGCAGTGGAAAATAAGTTGTTGGTTTTTCTTTCCAAGGAGGTACGTGGGTCTTGAAATTACCATGCGTATGCGGTTGTCATCATAGTCCATTTCTCAGGCAGCCTGCCCATGGTACCACGTAGGGCGTGCTGCTCAACCAGCAGGGGATCTGAGGGGTCGGAGCCTTAGTGGGTTTCACGGCCGTCAGCACCATACCTAGTAATCCAGGCTTCTCACCAGTCCACCCTTCCAGCCTTCCTCAGTGGCCCCAAGGACCCTACCAGGGACCCTCTGCTCTGGACACTCAACACATCTTGAACCCCACATTTCCTCTGCTGGTGGACAAGTGTCTTTGATGTACCTCTTCCTGTATGAAATAATTATTCTTGTTTGCATGTTCGCATGTTGCATTATTCTTGTTTGCATCGTCTTATGTGTAGCAAGGTCTCAAATAAGTCATTTTTATTTTTGTTTTACGGTTGCCATAGAAGTGCTGTTTTAATTCCTAAGGAATTGCTTTTTTGTGGTACTGTGTTATGACGTCTTCTCAATGTAATTTGCTCTTAATACCAGGGTTGCATTTTTTTTGTATCCTAAAATTTTACAAATCCTGCTGGTGACTGGTTCAGAAATGGTGACAAAAACATGCTGGAAAGAATGAAACCAAAATGTTTGAACAAATTGATGTTCTTCTCGAAAATAGTGTAGTTGATGTTCTTTCATTCTGTGACAGTGTGTTTGGGAGGACGTCACACACTCAGAATGCTGAGAAATGCCCGTGTCATGGCTAGGTTATGGCAGGTAGAGTGGTCCAGAGGAAGAATGTTATATTACGTTTACAGATGCGCGTACCAGGGAGTATAAGTGTTTATTTGAACCCTTACAACTACCCATAGGGAATGTTTTTTTTGGGGGGTGGCGGTACTGGGGGTTGAACCTGGGACCTCGTACATGGGAAGCAGGTGCTCAACCACTGAGCTACATCCACTCCCTGGGAAGATATTTTAAAATCTGCTTTTTACAGTTGGGGTGACCGAGTCTTAAGGATCACTCTCTGCCTGCATCACTCTGCTGATAAATAGTAGAGCGGGAATTTGTCCCCCCATTTTCTAATGATGAATCTAGGGCCTTTTCCACGTACCCACCCCACTGCCTTTTGAATGAGAAGACGAGAAACCGTGTTGTCTGAAGAAACTGAATGGCTGCCTGAAGGCACCTTAGCCTTATGAGGGGTAGCAATCACTGTCTTAAAGTATTTGAAGGACTGCCATTGATGAACCCATTATGAAATAATGGGGAGCCTCTCTTCCTTCACTCAGCTCCACCCAATATCTATGACAGCATTTGCAGATGGGACCGGAATTTTATTGACATTTTTATGGTGATTGTAGATTTACAAGCAGTTGTAAGGTAAAATACAGAGAAAGCTCATGTACCCTCCACCCATTTCCCCCCAATGGTAACTATATCAAACTCTTACAAATAGCAAAACATTACAGCCAAGATATCGACATTCACTCATACATTCCACTGATCTTGTTCTGACTTCCCTGGTTTTACTTGTACCAGTTTGTGTGTATTTAGTTCTATACAACTTTGTCACCTGTGTAGTTTGTGTATCCACAACCACAGTCAAGATACAGTTCCATCACCACAAGCATCCCTCGTGTGTGTCCTTTTATAACGACACTCTAATTGTAAGCCATCCAATGTGTAAATTTTGGGCATTGATGGACCCATGTTGATGGGGCTCTATGCCAGGCTCTTCGTGGTCAGGCTGTGGCATATCAAACGTGTGTGCCACCGAGCAAGGCATTTAACTTCCCTGCACTGCAGTTTTCTCGTCTGTAAAAGCTGAGATAAAATACTGACCAATGTGCATTGCTGTGTGGACCAAATGAGAGTAAGTGGATGCGCTTTGAAGAACGGAGGGCAATATTAGTCACTGTCCATAGAAACCAACCGGGCCCTCGTGTCTGTGCTCACATTCCTTTTCTTGCCATGTAGAGAATCAGCCGGCAAACAAGAACTTTATTGGCAGAATTGGATTCCATGAAAGGTAATGGGGGGTAAAGACTAACCATTGTAAGTGCTGGTAATAAACTCATCTGCATCGCTGGCAAACAGTTCTAGGGAACAAATCCAGCCTGACTCACCCCTTGTCTCTAGCCTGTGGCACTGGGCCTCCAACAGTAGTCACTTCATCACTGAATGGCAATGAATAAGGGCGCTAAAGAATGAAACACATTTATACAATGAAAATCAGTCTATTGTGAAGTCCATTAGAAAGCATCCTTTCTTGGTTTAAGTTTGGCTAGGGGTCCCAGATTATTATACCAATGTGGTCATTCGCTGGAAATGGAACATGAGCATCTTTCTGAGAGGATATTTACTGCCTCATTCAAAGGAAAGTTCAAATATTCCAAATTGGAAAATGATGCACGAGATGGCATCTTGGCCCAGATATAAAATCTAAAGCTACAATCTAAGCATGGAGCACGTGAAAACTCCTCAATCAATGGGATAAGCCTGGCCATTCTAATGGTTTCATTCCTCTGATGCATAAAGTGAATCTGGTACCTGCCTTGTGATTTTAATGACAACAGAAATAGCCGAGATTTCAAACACATTCTCCAGTTTCACTCCAACATGATAATCTCTTAAATTTCTTTTCTCAAGAGAGTTTAAATTACTTTGATTCCTATTACCATAATTATCCCCAGGAGAGCAACATTCTTTAACAGGAAAACATTCATTTAATCTGCACACAACTAAACATATCTTTTTGTCCTCCTCGAAATTGAATCCGTATCTAATTTTCTTTAGATTTTTAATTAATTTTGCTTAATTTTTTTCAAAATGTTCAATAGAAATGTGGGAATGGATAACTTCTTTCAAATTTGAACAGGGTGGAATACTTTTTTTTCCTGATTATCGTGAAGGAAAATGATTTCTTAGGAGTCTTGTGTACTAATCTCTAATTTCAGGGAAGAATAGAACATTTAACCATTTGTGGGCAATGTATATTCAGACACTGAAACTTGGTCTGAAATAGGAAAATACAGAACTCTAGAAAAGGAAAGAAATGGAGCACACTCAAGCTACTTCCTAGGGGCCTCAATTTAATATTTTCCTCCTATGGACTATAATTCTGGGTGAAGTGTCATGGCTCATCCAAAAGACGCTTGGCTGCAATGAGGCTGTGGTGTTTTAAGGAAGAAAACTTTCATTCTTTTAAAAAACCAAGGAAATGGCTGTAAACATGAAAACCATCCTTTTAGGCTACCTGTTTACAATTATTCCATTCTGAATCTATGCAGTTTCATCAATTTCCTGAGTATAGTTGAAGATTCTAGCAAACTTAGGGCTGCAAGAGGAACATTTTATTTATTCACTTAAAGTGCAGGTCAATTCTTCCCACCTGTAAAGAGCCTTAAGCGACATTAACAGCCTTGTTTTCTAGTTCTTCAATAGGCTTTAAGTCCCAGTCCCCATCTCCATCCTGACAAAACAGGCAGAGAGAGGTTCCCAGTAGTGAGTGTGAATGTTAATCATATAATATGATGAGGGCCTCTGTTTGAATCCTCACCACTCACCAAATGCTTATCGAGTACCTAATAACGTCCAGGTAATGGGTCAGGTGTTTCAGAGCAATAGAAAGGACCTTTAAAGTCTCTTCAGAATCTGCCTCCTCTCGACTAGATGAAGCTACAGCCATTCTGCCAAAGAGAAGGAGCCGAACTTGAACTCTTTGGGTTAAATATGGTCAAGGTTTTCCAGCTAGAGCTGGATTTCACCCTGAAACACAAACTAGCAAGCTATTCTGCAGTGGGATTTTCAGCTTGATTAATCACTCAGAGCAGCTTCGCCTAGGGAAAGGGACTGTTGAGTAAGGTTTGCGCTCGGCGCTCGAGTGCTACTTAGTTTTATTTTATGAACACTGGCAAACATTCCAACATTATGTACAAATCAGTTGCTTGAGAAGAACCTCAGATTTCCAGCTATTCTGAGCCGAGAAGCCAGCACGAGGAGAAGACCATCGAGCCGTCAGCGAGCAGAGTAAGTGAGCTGAGCAGGCATGGAGTGACCGTGCTTTGACGTTTGGGGGTTCCAGGTAGCAGCAGGGTCCTAGACACAGGGGCCGTTTCCACTTTGCTTGACTTCCCATGGCGGGCTTTGCGTTGGCAGCAAACTAGCAAGAGATTTCTCCCCTCAATCTCGGCATTGAGGACCACTGTTGGCTCCCCACAGCTCACCATGGCAGAGAAGGGGTTTTGCCAATGGATGGATGCCCTCACCTGTGTGGAGCCTTCTGGGCTGTGAGAGCCGCTGAGGTGAGCCTTAGAGCCAAGGCAGAAAAGAGCCCAAGCTCCTCCTTTCCAACCATTGCTTCTCAAACAGGCTACTTCGCTCCCCATATCCCCAGTGGCTAGTGCTATGGTCATTACTAAGAGGTAGCATGGACTGGCCGCTTCCTACTTGCCAGGAAAGTGTCAAAGATTTGACATCCATTAGCTAATTTCTTAATCAAGTAACTCCAGAATGTGCCCTTATGGCAATCTTGCTCCCATTTTACTGAAAGAGCATCAGAGTTTGAGAACTTGACTCAGTCAAGGTTCCCTGCCCGGTCATTTGGCTCTGAAGTCAGCATCTGCAGCTTCCGACTCTTAGACACGTGAGTCCAGCAGCCTGTGGCAGAAGTGAGGGCCTAGGAAAGCCACATCTTGCTTCTTGGAAAAGTCTGCTTTGTGCGTGCCCACCTTTGCCCCCATTCCTGGGGTGGAGAACGTGTGTCATCTAACCTCATTTAGGCTGCGGGAAGCTTGCTTAGGTGGATAATCTTTTCAGGAGTGCTTGGTACAGATTTGCCTGAACATTGAAGAAAATCTCATTCTTAAAGGCATTTCCAGATCAAAGCAGAGGTTGGGGCTGAGGGTGATGGGGCATTTGCTTCCAAGGATTCAGATTGGAAAAAGGAGTTTAGAAGACAGGAAGGCAGGATTTTGAGAGTATGGCCTTGAATAGTCTCCACCCGCGTTCTGTTTATTAAAAGGCCAGAAAAAAGTACTTGGGGGAAAAAAAGATTAGTAAATATTAAATTAGATGAAAGGAGGGAAGGAAGAATATTTTTAGCAAATATTTTTAATTCAGTCACATTTAAAATTTATTTTATCAACTCTATTGTTATTTATTGCTTAAATTTTTAAAAATAATTATTTTTCTTTTGTATGCATATAATGCATGTTTATTGCCAATAATGCAGAGAAAAAAGGAGAAGATAAATACCTCCTGTTTTCCTACCACATTGAAATAATCATGGTTAACCGTTTGATGTAAAGCCTTCAATACATTTTCCTTTTTCTTTCTATGTGTCCATATTGGACAAATAGGGCATAAAATGTACTTTGATTTATTAAAATCATATTCCTAACACATCATACATTTTTAGGTACGATAATCTACCAGATTGGGGTGCAGTAGTCAACCTTTTTGAATAAATATTATATAGATATGTGAAGTGAGTTCTTTTCTTCATGATACCTGATCGTAGAAAAGTTCAAATATTCAGAAGTTGCAATTAGTGCAAAGAATTGACAAGTCGTAGAAGTCATGTCAAACGAGAAGGCAGAAAATAATAAAAGAGTAAAAGGAAGTAGAAGATAGCCCCTCACGTGAGTTGCTTTTTTTTTTTAGGAGGCACCAGGGATCAAACCCGGGACCTCGTATGTGTAGCTCAACCACTGAGCTGCATCTGCTCCCCAAATTGATTTGCCTCTCTTGCAACTTTGTGTTGGTGCCTGGAGGTCCTGGAGCTAGTGCAGGGCCATGAACTCCACGTGCTGTCAGGTCTAGTGGAATCATCATCACTCATAAGATGTTTTGAGCTAACTGACTGGAAGTGGTATTGAAAAGGAATTTCTAAAACACAGAAATTCTCTCAAGTCCTGAATTCAACCCAATTCAGGAAAAAATTGCTGAGAACTTGTTGCTCTACCTTAGGCATTGTGGAAAATACGAAATAACTATTTTTTAAAAAAAAATTCTCTTCAAGTGTCTTTCTACTTTATTGGCACAACAAAATATACACATGAGACATTGAGCAAAAGGGCCCAAAGTGATACACGATTGTCATAACGGACAGTCCAGGGAGAGTACCGTAAAGTTAGAGGGGTGCATGATCCGGCAGAGTCTAATGGCGGAAGGAGGGGCTGAACTGTACAAGGAAGGGAGGCGAGGGTTCAGTGGATGGACAGGAGGGAGTCGCCGCTTCATTCAGGAGATAAAATAATTCTCAGCGCTCTCCCCTTTGAGCCAAGCTGAAAAAATGTCAGCGATGCTAAATATAAGGCAGCTGTAGGATGGGAAGGATCCCTGGACAAGAAGTGGAGACACTTTAGTTCTGCCAGATGCCAAGTGGTGAACTTGGGGCTGTTGCTTCATCCAGTCTCAGTGTCTTCATTTGTGAAACGTGTGGAATCATACCTTTACATGCCTCAGAGTTATGGGGGTCACCATTGAGATAATGGGTGTTGATCTGTTTTGCTAACTGAAGAGTAGAATGTAAATGTCAGTTGTGATGATGATTTATTACACAAATACTCAGAAGAAGAGCACAAAACCAGGGCATGGAAGGACAATAAAGTAGTCCCAACACACTGTGGGCCAATGTGAGTAATCTTAGAGACAGCGTGAGTGCATAATTGGTTGGTGTGTCTTGGGGTGACACAGCCAAACAGCGCAGGAAGCGGGGCTGGTAGAAGGTGGGTGTTGAGTACGTGGACAGCTCTCCTCTGTCTGATTGGCATGGAGAAATGATGAGGAGGAAAGCTTTGCCTTTTCTCAGTGCCCATCCTCCTAGACTCAGCACGCTTTCATCAATGGTCACATTCTCCTCCCCAAATTATCCCTTCTTTAGACTCCACGAGCCAGTGCTTTCTTCCTCTTCTACCTTCTATCTCCGTCTTTCTCTCTTGGGAAATTCCTTAACCTCAATTATCTTCAGTCACCTCCCCAATAGCTTTCTCATTTTGATCTAACTCTGCACCCGTTCTCAGTTTCATTTAAAACGGAATTACCACCCATTATTCTCTTGTTCTCCTTGCACTCTTTTGAGAACTCATGGAGAGTTGATCAAAACCAATGAACTTGGTTAAGTTTAATTTTTTAAAAAACCATTAGGCTCTCTTAAGGGTAAACCCTGCTTTGTCCAGTCACACCATGCACTGCTGCCCTATACTTGTCCCTGGGTCAGGGTAGCTTGTTGCATCATGCTTCTCTTCCTAGCCCACCTGATCATTCAGGTAAGAAAAGCTTTCCTCTTTTTCCCCACCTCTTCACGCCAATCAATAATTGCCAGAGACTCTTGGCTGTGGCTGCATCTCTTTTTCCTACCCCTTCTTCCTGATAACCCAGGCTTTTGCTGAGCCCTGTCCTGTCTTGTGGTAAATAAAGGAGAGACTCGGAGTCTTTTGCTTACTTGCATGGCATTGTAGTTGTCTGAGGCTTTGAGAAGGTGAGACAGAAAGACTGAGGTCTAGCAATCTTTTTATTATACTGACATTCCCGTGGAAGGTCGGCTCTTCTTTCTCTTGGAAAAGTTTTACATATCGACATTTCACTGTCTCTAGCTTAAGAGTGGGCAGTAGGAAGTTGCTTTTTCAAGCCTTTTGTTTGTTTTTCTGCTGCTCAACGAGTGGAGGAGGAAACCTCCCTCTAAATTCTAAATGTCTGTTCACATGACGCCTCCGAGCTGTGGCTGCTTACGGAGGGACCAAGTGCTTTTGTGTACATTTTCTTAAATTGATACGGAGATTTTGTGCTGTCTGTGTGTGGGGCGGGTGGTTGCACATCCATTGAGTAAACTAAGGCTTGGAAAGGTTAAGTGGCCTCCCCAAGGCCATGGTACTAAAGAATGGCTGCGCTGAGGCTTGAACTCCAATTTAAGGGTCTCTTCCTTGAGATCCAACCGCCCCAGTCCCTGCCTTCCTTCCCCCATCCCCAAGCATTCTGTTTTCTGACTTCTAGCAGTTAATGAGCTCTACTTGATTCATCTAGGTAGTTTGAATTCAAGTCTCAGGATATTCTGCTACTGCTGCCTGGGAGTGTTTTCCTACCTGGGAGCACATATAGGACATGGATTCTTAGCTTCCACCTTGGGAGGCCCCTACTCAACTTTGATGCCTGCTGTTAGAGCTCACTCCATAGAATCGTAAACACCAAGCATATTTTATCTCGGAGGGACTCTAGACTTCATTTACTTTCACCCTTCCACGTCACGGTTAAGGAACTCGGGTCCCAACGAGTTTTTGTCATTTGCCCAAATTTGCGCAGGTCATATCACAGCCTAGATTCCCTGACTCCTAGATTCTATCCACTGTTGGGTTAAATCTTGGAAGGGAAATCTCTTTAAATTGTTATGAGTTACTAAAACCAGTGTGTGACTTAGCCAATCAGATGCTTCAAACTGAGAGCTAGTTAGACTTGCCCCGTCATCTGTCCTAAAACTCTGGGCAGATAAATGCCTAACTGACCCTCTGAATGTTAACTGCCCAACAACCAAGGCAGCATGGCTTATTTCTGAAGACTCTTTCAGCTTTTCTCATTTAAAATACCTTTCTGTAGAATGAAGCAATGCCCTTTGTATAGGAAAATGATGGATTTACTTTATTTCATTCTTCTTCTTTCTTGATACCCATTCAAGCCAGGCCTTGCATGCACAAGACTTTAGGGCTGAGGGGTGGTCTGCCACTGAGGAGAATCTAAACGATTTGGCTTGTTTGAAGATCCACGCGGTGACCTTAGCGTCAGTAACTCTGAAGACCTAGGAAATGAAGTTGAGTGGCCCTGGGGGACCCTGGGGGAGAGACGGCTGGTGCTTCCACAAGGCCCATTGAGGGGGTTTTCCAATTCTCCCTAAGTTTGCTCCCCTCCAGGCCTGAGTCAGGATCAGAGGAGAGTCCCCACGCTGTAAGGCATTTTTAGGGGTCTCTTGAGCACATATATCTTGTCTGACAGCTTTTCCTGACCCTGTAAAGTATCCCCCTTATAACAAAGGGCCCCCTTTTCTACTCCCCATTCTGCTTTGAGCCTTCTTCTTGAAATGACAACTTCTCCTAGTTTGGAGGGACCTTCTACCAGGCAGTTTCTCCAGTGATTTGGAAGTTGCAGAGGATGGGGTGGGGAGGCCTGCTAACTAGCATAGAACACGTGGGCAGAAACTCTGCAAAAGGCTTGAGTGCCCAGTTCACTTGCTGAAGGAGAAAAATCACTGCGAAGTTTCTCAAGGTTTTTAAATCCAAAGTGTCTCTAAACACACACCTAGAACAACTAATTTTAGCTTCTTGAGTATTAAACTTAGGTGCCAAGATAAGTATGAATTTATTATTCATGGGCTTTCACCAGAAGTTTAATGTGCTTCATAAAAAGGTATCAATGGGTGAGATGCCTGGAAGGGAGAGAAATATGGCAATGTCTTGGTCCGTGATACTTCATCTGCTTTTGTCCTAACATGAGTTAATGAAAGTTGTGGGAGGGTTTTCATGATGGGAACTGCACATTTTAAATATGGAAGCAAAGGATTCCTTTATTAAAGTTTGCCATTAGCTCATAAGCTATAGAAAATGTCACCCTTCAGGACTGCAGGACACCAAGTAGGCGAAACTATTTTTGTCCCTCAAAGGGACAAAGGGCTTGGAAGTAAGTGTAGTAGGTGTAGTAAGTTTCCATAGCTGAGGGGTACTGCAAGAGCGGAATCCTTGCGATCGTTTTACAGTTGCATCCAATAAAGTGGCTTTGGGTAGAGTGTTAGCTGAAGAGAGGTTATAATTATAGGTGTTTTGCAGGTATTCTGTTAAAGGAAAGGTGTTTCCAATCACAATGTTTTTCTTTTTTGGAGGGGGGTAGTTTGAATGGGATCTCTCTTTTTCCAATTAAAAAAAAATTGGATTTGTTGTTTTTGGTTTTTGCTCTGCTTTGTGCTTCATTGGAGGATTATCCTTCTGAGGAAGCAATCTGGCGGAGTGCTATCCAAATTATTATGGTGACAATTACTGTGTAGGTTCCAAAGAATGTGTTTGTTTGTTTTTTTATCATTATTTTATGTACAACTTAATTCACACACACATATAAAAGGCACATCCAAAGAAAACATTCTCTGAGTTGCAATGAAAATTATTAGACTGAGCGGAGCTCATTAGAAGCATTTAGCAACCTCGTCCCAGGAGAATGTTGGAGCTGTGGGGCTCTCCCCGCCTCCCATCACCCTGTATTCCCTGCACTTAAAATAGTGATTTGGCTCAGAGTAGATGCTCAGTCAGTATTTGTTGAATAAGGTGATTTAGTTTATTTTGTCAGTCATTTTTATTGAAAAGGCAATGCATATGTACATTAAACAGGTGAGCATTATGAAGTCATGTCACCTGCTCACTTAGGTCTCTGCTCCCACACTTACTTCTCCTCCACAGACACGACCACTGTGACCAGAGAATGTCAATCCTTCTGGAAATGTTCTGTGCGTATTTAAGCATACATGCATCTACACATATACATACACACATTAACATATAGTTATTTTTACAGAGGTGGAGGCATACTATGCATTCTCTTATGTGTCTTGAATTTGCTCGCTTAAGTATATATCTTAGTGATATGTATAGATTTTTTTTAAAGATTTATTTGTTTACTTTTTATCCATTTTAACTCCCCCCGCTCCCTTGCTGTTTTTGTGTCCATTCATTGGACAACTCTCTGTGTCTGCTTCCTGCCCTCTCCTCTCATCCTTCCCCTCCTGTCTTCATGGGGATTCGATCCTGGGAACCTCCGATGTAGGAGAGAGGCGTTCCGCCACCTGCGCCACCTCAGTTCCTGGTTTTTCGGCGTGTCTCCTCTTGGCTCTCCTTTGTATCACCCTCCTTTTATGTCATCATCTTGCTGCGTGGTTAGGCGGGGCCTGGGCAACTCACCCGCACACTTTCTATATTTTTATTTTACTGGGAGGTCCTGAGGATCGAACCCAGGTCCCTCCATATGGGAAACGGATGCCCAACCATTTCAGCCACATCCACCCCCTGTATAGTTTTTAATTTCCTGACTGATAAATGAAAAATATATCTCATTGATAGCTTACTTTTCATTTCTTCCTGACCAAGCTGCTTTTCATGTGCTCAGAGGTATTTATGTTTCTTTTCCATGAACTGCCTCTTTAAGTTCTTTGCTAATTTTTCTATTGCTTTAGTGGCCTTTCATAACGGATTTGTAAGAGGTCTTTATATATTAAGGAAATGAGCTCATTGTCATATGTATTGAAATATTTTTCCCAGTCCAGCTTTTGTCTTTTGACTTTGTATGGTATTTTTTTTGTCTGTGCAAAAAATAAAAAGAAACCATGGCGTCACATTCACTAATCTTTCTGGAATTTGGGTTTTGTGTATTGCTTACAAAAGCTTTTCTAACTCCAAAAAGAAATATTTTCTTCTATATTTACTTCTAATAGTTTTATATGGAACTTATTTCAATTTAAAGTAGCTTTACTAGATGTTTTCCAATTGGTTCATCAATTGAATATGGCCCATGGCCCATAATGACTTGAAATGCCATCTGTACCATAGTCTAAATTTCAATGAAGTTAAAAATTCATTTGAGAAATTCTTTTATTATGGAAAATTTCAAACTTAGAAAAGTAGATAGAATACTAAAATGAAGTTCCAGTATACCATCCCATCACTTAGCTTCAATAATTTCAACACAATCTTTTTTTTAAGAGTAGAATACAGGATTTACTATAATATTCAAGTATAGCATTTGCTATGTACAACAAATAAATTTACCTCTACCCAATAGGTAATTTTTTTCTTTTATACAAAAATTCAATAATCCTCTCATCCCCTCAGAGATGCCCTCCCACATACCCTGTCTCACATGGGCGGGTAAGGCCACAGCAACAGTGGTGTGTAGCTCCTCTGGTGCTTGAGATGTGACATCCATGGACCCAGCTGGGCTCTTCCTCCCACACTGGTTGAAGCATTGGCTGGGTGAAAATGGTCTCTCCCTCTTCCCCATGGGGTGAGGGTCTGGGTTAAGTGTGGGTGGAGAAGCATTAACTAGAAAGGCTAGAGTGTGGCGAGGCAGGGACAGGACCCCTGGGAACGACGTGGGTGGGCACCCATGGCCCGAGGAGAGTGCAGTGTCCCCTAAGGCAGCGAGTGATCGTGGAAGTCCAGGTCAGCCTGTAAAGGGGCAGGATCATGCCAGGCAGCAGGAGAGGCTCAGAGGTGAAACCAGAATTGAGGGTAGGCTCAGTCTGGCTGGTTGGGAGAGAAGTGTCCACCCGGCTTGGCATATTCAGGTTGGGAATGCCCAACTCACCTAACCAGCTAGACCCAGGAAGGGTGGCCCTGAGGCCGGCAGGCACCAAGGCCAGTTAGTAGTTGCTCTTCGGGAACCTGAGTCCCATCTCCTTCCTTTGCAGGAGGGCTGGGCGGGTTTATTCCTTGATGTTGGTTCCCATTGGGAAGGTCTGCTTGGTGAAGAGAAAATGATAGTTGCCTGAAGAATGCATTGCACAGAAAATGATGGCACTGTCAGGGATATTCAGCTCTGGTATAGATCGGCATATGGGAAGTCAGCTGTGCTAATTCAACACAATCAGTTTTGCTTCTTCTATACTTCACCCCCTGACCAGACCAGACTATTTTGAACCTAATTTCAGACATATCATTTCATAAAAATACTCCAGAAGATGTCTGTTTTTCAGTTTGGGTTCTTCCAGCAGCAAAAGCTGAGAAAAGGATTTGAATGCAAATTACTTGTTTGGAAATGTGATTCAGGGAGTAGGAGGATGAGTGAGATAAGGGAAGGATGTCAGAGTAGAGCTCACAGTCAAGCAAGTTACCACCTGCAGAAGCTTAGTCCTGGGCAATTCTGGGAGGGAATGGAGAACACACTCTATCTCCCCAGCGTCAAGAGCAAGGGAGCTGGGATATGTGTCCACTGACTCCCACCAGTCATTGGGTTGGGATGGGGGCAGCAGTATTAATTGAAGCCTTGGGCAAAGGGACAAAGGTGCTAGCAGTTGGAAATCGGGCAGGTGTCCAAAGGGATGTGGATATGGATCTGACAAAAATATGCTAATATATCTTTTTTTAAAAAGCATAACCGTAATTCAATGATCTCTTCTAAAACAATTAATGACATCCTTTAATATTATAAATTTTCAGTTATTGTTCAAATTTCCTCAGTTATCTCGTACATTGAACTAGGCATAACCAGTCTCAAAATATGCTGTTTTAATCAGAAGGGTCACAACTGTGGCAGAGGAGAATCACTGGTGCAGGATGTCGGTGATGGGGGGGTGGGTGTATGGGGAGGTGTGCACCTGGCACAGGCTTCTATAGCATATAAATATGTTCAAGTGGTCATGGGGCGTTGTCTCAGTGGATGGAGACCACACAATAACCAAAGAATATAAAATTCCCATCTTGGGAAGTCCTGCTACATTCTCTAATAGAGTGACAAGAATCCCTTGAGTACATGGGCAGTGCCTAGCAAAGGAGGACAAACCATTAAACTAGGCCCTTGATATTGATGCTTGTATTTATGAACTTTGTTCTTGTGAAATTGAAACTTAGCCTAGTATTATATATTACCTAAGAGTTACCTCCTGAAAGCCTTGTTGCTCAAATGTAGCCTCTGTAAGCCAAACTCAGCATATAAACATACTACGTCCCATGCCCCCACTAACCAGGTGTGGGACATGACTCCAGGGGATGAGCCTCCCTGGCACTGAGGGATTATTACCAAGCACCAACTAGTAATGCATTTGGAAAAAGACCTTGACCAAAAGGGAGAATTAAATACAAATGAGTTTTTATGGCTAAGAGATTTCAAAGTGAGTTGGGAGATCATTCCAGAGGTTATGCTTATGTTCATCTCAGCAGGATCTCATTGACTGCCACAATAAACAGTGCCTCAAACAGCAGGATTCCTGAGGGCTCTAGAGACATTTAGACACTATAGGCAGGGCAGACAATCTCAGGAATTCGGCACCCTGTCAGTGGGCCTTACTTTGGAATATATGCTCCCAACTCTAAAGTAAATAGAGTTAGACTAATTTACAATTTCCCTACACATGACTCTTTTGCCCCTTTTATTTGAACCTATAATTAGCACTATACTCATTAAATATATGTCCCAGAGACTTAAATCTTTGGTCTGTTCATATGCTTGTTGAGCCCTGAATTTCAGCAGAGTTGCAGCCAAGTTCATCATACTCACCCAGGACAACTAACAAAAGGATGATGATGGACAATCCCATCCCCCAAAAAACAGAATATCTACAACTGCAAGCAAGGCAGTTCCATCTATCTGCCCCATGGGATCTAAGTCCCCTTTCAATCAGAAACAGAGTGGGTATCACCATCCCAAAATCCTCAAGATTGAGGGATGAACAAACATAAGGGGGTAATGCAACTAGGGACTAGAGTAGACTTATGATTATTCTGGCAATGGAAGAACTTGTATCATTCATATAAAGACAGTGGCCACCAGAAGTTCTGAGGGGAGGGAAAGGGGAGAATAGATGTAACAGGGTGTACTATGCTGACATTGGAATTGTTCTGCATGGTATTGCAATGACGGATGCAGGCCATTATACATTTTGTCAAAATCTGTAAAATTGTGTGGTGCAAAGTGTAAACTATAAACTATAGTCCATGGTTAGCAGCAATGCTTCAAATATGTGCTCATCAATTGTAACAAATAGACCACACCAATGAAAGACGTTGTTAACGGGGTAAGTGTGGGAGGGGGAGGGTGTGGGGTATATGGGAATTCCTGACATTTTTGGTGTAACATTTATGTAATCTAAAGCTTCTTTATAAATTAAAAAAAAAAACTAAAAAAATGTGCTGTGTTAAAATATAACCATTGAGATTTGCCTCAGTGTTGGTATGGTGATGATAAAACTGGCACCATTATTTTTATGAAAAGTCAGGAAACTTGGAACCTGACACAGAGTAGCTATTCAGTTAAAGATTGCTATTTGATATAGTCATGATAGAATATATCAGAAATCTAATCAGTTCTTTATAGATTTTTAAATGCATTGGATTATCATTTTCGGATATAAACACAACAAAAGATGCACATATATTCAGGATTAGGAAGCACTATTGAAACAACAGAATATTATTAACCACCTGAACAGGGTTTTGACTTGATTGTTTTACCCTGTCCAAGGTGCTATTCACATAATGAGATCATATTGCTCTTCTGTGTAAAATCCTCCACTTAAATTAAATTCAAACGCCTTACCCCAGTCTTCAAAAACACACATGCGGGAAGTAGATGTGGCTCAAGCGATTGGGCTCCTGGCTACCATTTTGGACGCCCTGAGTTTGGTTCCCGGGGCCTCCTGGTGAGGGTAAACTGGCCCGTGCCCTGGGAGAGCTGGTGCAGCAAGATGATGCAACAAAGGGAGATAAGCAGACACAGAACAAACGTGCAGCGAATGGACACAGAGAGCAGAGAGCGAGCGCGAGCAGCAGGGAGGGGGGTTAAATAAATAAATAAATCTTTAAAAAATAAAAAAGCAAAACCAAAGACACACATGGTGTAGACCCAACCTACTTTTCTCACTTCATTATTTACATTCTCCCTTTCACTTACCCTGTTTCAGCTACACTGGCCTTACGGAGGCTATTCGCATAATAGGGTGCTTTTTTATTTTAAGCATACACTTTACTATGGGATAATTGATATTTAATAAAGGCAAATTTTAAGCTATACACTTTGATAAGTTTTTTTTCACTTTGGTAAGTTTTGATGTATGTCTACACCTATGAAGCCATCATCATAATCCAGAAAATATAATCCCTCTCTTTTATTTTTCCCTGTTTCGCCCATTGCCAGGCAACTGCTGACTTGCTTTTAAATTACTATGGAGTAGTTCAAATTTTCTTGAATTTTATGTACTCTTCTTTGACTGGCTTATTTCACTCATCATAAGAAACCACTTTTCACTTTTTAAGAAACTGCTAAGCTGTTTGCCAAAAGGATTGAACAATTTTATATTCCCACCAATACTGTAGGGAGCTCAATTGCTGTATAGTCTCATAAACATTTGGCATGGTCTATTTAATTTTAGCTATTCTAATAGGTCTGTAGTGGGAATATTGTGTTTTTAATTTTAATTTTCCTAATGATTAATGATGTTGAACAACTGTTCATATACTTAATCTGACATCTATCTTCTTTGGTGAAATGTCTGTTCAGATCTTTTGTCATTTTTTATTGGGTTATTTGTTTTCTTATTATTGAGTATTAAGAGTTCGTTAAGGGGAGCGAGTGTAGCTCAGTGGTTGAGCACCTGCTTCACATGTACAAGGTCCTGGGTTCAAGCCCTGGTACCCCCTAAAACAAAACAAAACAACAACAACAACAAAACAAAACTGTGACCCAAGAGCTCTTTGTATATTCTGGATATGAGCACTTTTATCATGTATATGATTTGCAAATATTCTCTACCAGTCTGTAGCTTGCCATTTCATTCTCTTTAGAGTGTCATTTAAAGAGCAGAAGTTCTCAATTTTGTTAAGATCTCCTGTATTTTCTTCTAGAAATGTTATAGTTTAAGGTTTTATATTTAGGTCTATGGTTCATTTTGAGAGGTATGATCAAAGTTCTTTTTTATTACGTGTGGATATCTGATCATTCTAGCATTATTTGTTAAAAAGATTATCATTTTTTCAACCAAATTGTCTTTGCATCTTTGTCTGTTTCATTGATTTATTTGTCTATCGATGTCAAACTGTACTGGTTTGATTACTGTAATTTTATAAGTCTTGAAGTCAGATAATTTAAGTCCATTGTTATTGCTGTTTTAAAATTGTTTCATCTATTCTAGGTCCTTTGCATTTCCATAAAAAAATTAGAATTAGTGTCAATATCTCAACGGAAAAAACCCTGCAGGGATTTTGATTGAGAATGAATTGAACTTATAGATCAACTTGAGGAGAACTGTCAGCTTAACAATATTGAGTTTTCTGATTCATAGACAATGCATATCTCTCAATTTATTTAGGTTTTTTAAAAATTTCTCTCAGCAATGTTTTGTACTTTTTAGTATACAGGTCTTTCACATCTTTTTATCAGATTTATCCCAATTTTGTATTTTAATGCTATTGTAATGATATTACTTGATAATATCAGTGTCCAGTTATTCATTGTTAGAATATAGAAATAAAATTCATAATTTATATTTAGCCTGTATTCTTGCAACTTTGATAATTCTCTTATTAGTTCTAAAGGCCATTTTGGAGTTCCCACAGGATTTTCTATTTCTATGATCATGTTCTCTGCAAATAAAGACAGTTTTTTACTTCCTTTACATTCTGGAGGGCCCTTTGTTTCTTTTTCTTACGCTATTGCACAGGCTAGATCTTTTAGTATAGCTGAATTACAAATGGTGAGAGTGAACACCCTTGCCTTGTTGCTGATCTTATAGGGAAAATATTCAATATTTCACTACTAAAAATGATGTAAACTTTAGGTTTTTCATAGATGCTCTTTACTGGTTGAGAAATTTTTGCTCTATATCTAGTTTGCTGAGAGTTTTGTTTAAAATCAGGAATGAATGTTGAATTTTGTTCAATGCTTTTTATGTATCTATTGAGGTGGTCATATGATTTTTCCTTTTCACTTTGTTAATGTAGTGAATTACACTTATTTATTTCAAATGTTAAATCAACCTTGCATCCCTGGGAAAAACGCCACTTTGTCATGATGTGGTATCCTTCTTATATATTGTTGGATTTAATTTGCTAAAGTTGTTTTTTTTTTAAGAAGTTTTGGACCTATGTTTATAGAAATATTGGTCTGATAGAATGAGTGGGAAGTAGTCCTTTCTCTTCAATTGTCAAGGAGTTTATGTAGAGTTGGTAGTATTTCTTCCTAAAATGTGTGGGAAAATTCATCAGTGAAGCCATCTGGGCTTGGGGTTTTCTTTGCGGGAAGGTTTGTAATTACAAATTCAATTTCTTTAATAGACATAGGGCTACCCAGGTTATCTATTTCTTTTTGTGTGAGTTTTGATACTTGTATCTTTCAAAAAATGGGTCCATTTCATCTAAGTTATCAAACTTATTGGCATGCAGTTGTTCACATTGTTCCTTCATTATCCTTTTAATACCTGTAATTCATGGTGGTATGACCTCTCCATTCCTTAAAGAACCAGCTTTTGTGTTCACTGATTTTCTCTATTTTTTTTTTCCATTTCATCATTATTTCTTCTCTAATCATTATTATTTCATTTCATCTGTTTACTTCAGATTTCATGCAGGCCTTTTTCAAGTCCCTTAAGATAGAAGTTGAGGTCATTTATTTGAGACATTTCTTCTTTTCTAATCTAGACATGCAATGTGATAAATTTCCCTCAACTTGTGATCAAATACTAAATGCAATGATTACTTCTAGTAGTTTTTTTGTGTTTAGGTTTTTTTTCACTTTATTTTGTACATTTAATAATTGAAAATATAAACAATTAAAAATTAAAAAGTAAACACAGATGAATAAATATATACATTTCTCAATTAAATGTACTGGATACATATAAAATTTTTTTTGAATCAAACAATATGTTACACAATATATTTGGTTCATAGTAACGCATTCATACAGTATTTGTCCTTTTGTGTCTGGCTTGCTTCACTCAACATAATGTCCTCCAGGTTCATCCATGTTGTCATATGCTTTATGACTTCATTTCTTCTTATAGCTGCATAATATTCCATTGTGTGAATAGACCACAGTTTGTTTATCCATTCGTCTGTTGGTGAACACCTGGGTTGCTTCCAACTTTTGGCAATGGTGCATAATGTTGCTATGAACATCGGTGTGCAGATGTCTGTTTGTGTCACTGTTCTCAGTTCTTCTGGGTATATATCCAGTAGTGGTATTGCAGGGTCACGTGGCGAGTCTATATTCAACTTCTTTAGGAACTGCCAAACAGTCCTCCACAGTGGCTGTACCATTCTGCATTCCCACCAAGAGTGAAGAAGTGTTCCTATCTCTCCACATCCTCTCCAACACTTGTAGTTCTCTGTCTTTTTAATAGTGGCCATTCTGATAGGTGTGAAATGATATCTCATTGTAGTTTTGATTTGCATTTCCCTAATCATGAGTGATGTTGAGCATGTCTTCATGTGTTTTTTTGCCATTTGTATTTCTTCTTTGGAGAAATGTTTATTCAAGTTTTTGCCCATTTTTTAATTGGGTTGTTTGTCTTTTTATTATTGAGTTGTAACATCTCTTTATATATCCTGGATATTAAACACTTTTCAGATATGTGATTTCCAAATATTTTTCCCATTGAGTTGGCTGCCTTTTCACCCTTTTGACAAAGTCCTGTGAGGTGCAAAAGTGTTTAATTTTGAGGAGGTCCCATTTGTCTATTTTTTCTTTTGTTGCGTGTGCTTTGGGTGTAAGGTCCAAGAAACCACCACCTACTACAAGGTCTTGAAGATGTTTCCCTACATTTTCTTCTAGTAGTTTTATGGTCCTGGCTTTTATATTTAGACCTTTGATCCATTTTGAGTTGATTCTTGTATAGGGGGTGAGATAGGGGTCCTTTTTCATTCTTTTTGTTATAGATGTCCAGTTCTCCCAATACCATTTGTTGAAGAGACTGTTTTTCCCATTAACGTGGGCTTGGTAGGTTTGTTAAAAAACAGTTGACTGTATAAGTGAGGGTTTATTTCTGGTTTTTCAATTCTATTCCACTGATCGATGTGTCTGTCTTTATGCCAGTACCATGCTGTTTTGACAACTGTAGCTTTGTAATATGTTTCAAGGTCAGGCAGTGAAATTCCTCCCACATTGCTCTTCTTTTTTAGAATGCTTTTGGCTATTCGGGTGCACTTATCCTTCCAGATGAATTTGGTAAGTGCCTTCTTTAAGTCTGTAAAGTAAGCTGTTGGGATTTTGATTGGTATTGCATTGAATCTATAAATCAGTTTGGGCAAGATTGACATCTTCACGATATTTATTCTTCCAATCCATGAACACAGAATGTCTTTCCATTTGTTTAGGTCTTTTAAAATTTCTTTTAGCATTGTTTTGTAGTTTTCTGCATATAGGTCCTGTACTTCTTTGGTTAAATTAACTCCTAGGTATTTGAGTCTTTTTGTTGCTATTGAAAAT
>JAQZBX010016971.1:0-26020 GCA_029593785.1 Cabassous unicinctus
CCCCCGCTTCTGATTCCCCGATTCTGTGGAAAGACACCCCAGTGTTCTAAGTCTTAGAATCAATCCCAGGTGCCTGGGCCCTCGCAAGGAGCAGTTTCAAATTTACCCCTTTCCCGGAACCCTGTATTCTTAGACGTCTTGGCATTCTCTGTAAATTCTTACCAAAAAAATTGCTATCTTCTTCGTTCCCAGATTTATCGTTGGGAGGTAACAATTCTGGAGCCTAGAGCTGCTTTTGTTTTCATCCCCTAATCATCCTTCTTAAAGGAAATTCTCAACCACAGGGTTTTTAACTCACAGTATACTTTTACAAGATAAATTTTCTGCATTCTTCTCTCTTGTTAGCTATGATTTCAAATAGCCAAACGCCTGTAAAATGGACTTAACATATTTCTTTTTCCTGAAGTAAAAATTTTGGTGCAGTAATAATACCTGAGCTGTCGCCGGGCTATGTGGGTTGGGAGAAGGCTCTAACAAAGATAACTTTTCAGTTATCTTTGCTGTATTTATGTCCACAACGTCTAACTTCGAGTAGTGTTGCACTCACTCTTTCATTTATTTATTTTTAAATGGGAACGAAAGGACTGATGTTTATAGTTTATGCCGTGTGCCTGGCACTGGGTTCTCCCTTCACATATAACGTTTTATTTCATCCTGGAAACAATCCTATTTGATAGGAACAATTATTTCCATTTTCATCTGAACAGACCCAGGAGAGGTTGTAATTTACACAAGGTCACACTAATTTTAATTCAGAAAATCAAGATTTGAAACCCAGGCCTTTTTCTTTGCAGTGCCTATGCTTTTCCGCTTACACTAGGCAAATGTAATTGGAAGTCAAGTCTAATATTTTGAACTTCACAAAAGAAAAGTACATGTAGATGAATTAATGGACTAATTTTGCAACTAAAATTAATGGCACTGTACTTCTTTAATAGTTACAATTTTTGGAATATGATAGATTCAAATGAACTACAAAAAAGTTTAAAGGTACTTATTTTTTATGATCCCAAATTTGGTAAGGAAAAAAAAAAGAATTTGATGTATGTATTTTGGTGTGGACAAATGACTAGAAGAACATGTACAAAAGTGAGATTATGAAATTATTACTTTTTTCAAGTATGCAAGATTTTTAAAAGGATGTGACTCTCCTAATTAGGAAACAAAAGATGCGTATTTGGAAAGGAAAACAATAATTATATATGGATTATTAGGGATATTAATTTAGATTTAGAAAATGATCTGGTAATCACATTTTACAAGACATTTTTATCAAAGTTCCTAAGGGTATTGGGTTTAATTTGTATATTACTTTCGATTACATCATTTAAAGAAATACCAGCCATTATGAAGGCATTGATTTTATATGTGGAACCTGCTTATTCACAAAATAATTACATTTGTTTTGCAAACAAAGGATTAAACATCTGTTAAGTGTTAAAGATACTTGGTTTTCCATTGAGTGTATTTAAACTATTTTATTATGCAAATATTTTAGAATAGAGTAACTTTTTTTTTCCAAGTAAAAAATTTTCAGTTATTGTGTTTTGGATATAAAGATAATGTGTTTATAAGTTAGGGCTAGCTACATGATAAATTAATAAGGAAACCAATTAACCACTTCTTAAAACTTCAAGTTTTAGAAGTAATGCTATTTTCAAGTTACTGTGATAATGTTTATAATGTATTTATTGATTAAAGTCTCTTTATGTAAATAATTCAGGCTTTTGATGGTGGTTTTTTTCAAAAAAATTTTACGCCTAGGATTTTACTTTCTATAAAAACAAAGCTTAGATTAAAAGAGGTTCAATTTTTCTGCTCTTCTTTATACTCGTATACCTCTTGATTTCTGGATTGGGTTTAGAAGCTTGTTCTTCATTTGTTCCCACCACTTTTACTGCTTATTATTAGTATATTTAAGAGTTTTTTTGTTTTGTGTTGTTTTATTTTTTTGATAATTATATGTTCCTGCAAATCTTGCCTACTTCAGTCATTCATTGCCTATATTAATAAATTAAGGACAAATATAAAACTTGAGGTTGATTTTGATGTGAAAATTTAGAGCAAGAGACTTAAATTTTTAAAATGTGACTTTGTTATCATTAGACTGCTTAGTACCTAAGCCCTGCAATGTCATTTTTCAGATGGTTTAATATGCAACATTTCATTTACTTGAATACTGTGCAGCACTTAGAAATTCCTAAGGCAATTAGCAAATAGTAAATGGAAGGAAAATATTTGTTAGAAAAGGTGTACACAATATACTATTGAATATAATACTTATTTAGTAATATGCCTTTTTGTTAAAACAATTAAAAAAATATGTTTGTGTATGGGTATGTATTTGTGTAAGCACAGAAAAAGTCTGAAAGAATATTCACCAAACTGCTAACACTGGTTACTTCTGGGTGGAGGAATTAGAGGAGAGGAAGGGAAGACTTTGTCTACAATGTTCTAGTGACACAGTTTTATAATTAAAAATGTACATATAAAAATAAAATAAATCTGCATCATTTTGTGGTGATATTTGCCTTTGGTGCACAATGATTTTTGACACTAAAAGCCAAATACAGAATTTTTCAATACTATTTAGCTGATTAAAGAGTTGAAAGTATGTTTTTGAAGTAAAACCTGAGAACTGCAATTTGATAAGTTGTTTCTCTTTCAAGAAAATGCTTGGAATTTTTTAAAAGCCCCTTTGTTTAAGAATTAGTTAGTGAGGCAACTCTAAGAGTTAAAAGGAGAAAGGTATTTTCTGGCAACTAATGTTACTGCTGTTATGCTATGGTGATAGCATAGATTAAATAATTTGTGCCCATCTTCAGCTAGCTATTTTAGTGTAAAATTCTACTGAAACATTTTTGTACTAATTGCAGTTTTTGTACTAATGTTCCATCTGTGGTAACATTGAAAAGATGACAATTTCTGAGGTAGAGAAATTTTTCTCATAACAAATTATTGTGGAAAATATTTTTTTTTAGCTATTACTGTATACACACATTTTAAAATCTTTAAAATAAACAGTTTTCATTCACAAAATGAAAGTATTAAATATGTATAATGTTCTGGTATCCAGATTTTCTTTTTTCTTATAAACTGCTTTAAAGAAGTCAGCTTTTAACTATTGAAAAAAATATTCATGCATATGGTTTTTTTTTGTTGTTTTTTTTTTTAAATCAAACAGTACAGAAGAGTTTTATAAATGAAAAGCAACAGTGTCTTGTCTCTACCCCTTTCTATGCCTATTCTGCTGTTGAATTCTTCTGGTGGATATTTCAATATTTTAAAAATACTTATGCTAATTTCTTGTTTTATCAACTTTAAATGTTAGTTTGAGGGTTTAGCTTACCTTGTTAGATATCAGGTGAGGGTTTAGTTTACCACACTCACTTTTGCCCTCATCCTATTTCTAATATAGTTAAATCACTATTTTAAATTTATTTTTTTCTTTGACTTTAATAAACTTAAGGTTATATTTCTGTTTTATGAACTTACAGACAATATCTCTGACTCTCTACTTGATGAGGTAAAGCAATTACTGTCCCGTCTTTTCTTCCGTTTCTCTTTTTCACCCATTCCCTCAGCTTCTATGCAGGTGAACTTAAAAAATGTTAAACTTGATAATGTTTACATTCCAATTTTAAATTTTAACAGTCTGTTGTACTTTTTACTAATGGTTGATTGCAAAAGCTGTCGAGTAATAGCATTTGTTATCATAACTATTACATATTTTTCACTGTAGAGGCAAGTCATGAGTTAGGATTTTATTTCTTTTTCATAGGGGCATAGTCATAATCTCTTTGGAAATGATCTTGAAGGAGAATGTCTAAAGGTACTCTCCTTTCTTATATTCTACATATCATTTTGATGCTATCTTAGTTTTTTGTCTTTTGGGGAAAAAAGAAGCATATGCCTTATTCACTATTCCTTGGTTCCTTATAGCAGTTTTTGAAATCCACTTTTTTTCCTGTTGGCTTTTTTTCTAATTTTGGCTTTTGCTTCACATTTGGACTATGATTCTCTTGTATCTCTACCACCCCCTTGCCCCCAGACCTCAAATATTTCTAGCTGCCTTTTCCCGCTTACATCTATACCTTTATTATATCCTTGGTTGTACCCTCAATCATAGTATCCATCCTACAGAATTCTTTTTTTCCTGGAGACTGCCCTCTTGGAGACTTCCATCCTCTATTCCAGTCTGTACTGATTGCTCTCTAGACTTGTTGAATGGCTAGCATACTAATTCCCTTTCACTGTTCTCCCAGGATATGTCCATTTTCTCTCTTTTTTTATTTTTTTTTTAAAGATTTTATTTTTTATTTTATTTATTTATCCCCCCCTTGCTGCTTGTGCTGCTGTGTCCATTCGCTGTGTGTTTTCTCTGTGTCTGCTTATCTCCCCCTTGCTGTGAGGTCTTGCCGCATCAGCCCATGGCGCCGGGCGAGCCGGCCTGCCCGTCACAAGGAGTCGCAGGGAAGCGAACCCGGGGCCTCTCATATGGTAAACGGGTGCTCTATCCATTGCGCCACACCCGCTTCCTCCATTTTCTCTTTAATCTTATGTTTTTCCTTTTTTGGTTGTCATTCTTGTTTTGCTGGTATACATTCTAAAGTAATTTTTTTTGAGAAGATCATTAGGTAAAATATGTGTCCTCATATGACTAAAATGTTTGTTTTTCTTCTCATACTTACTTTATGCTCCTTGGTGGTCTAGGGTCCATACTTTGAGAACCAAGGTTCTAGGAGGTCTCCTCAGCACTCTCTTCCAGTGCTTTTGTTGAATTTATTTTAGTGATGATAGTTTTAATTTCTAAGGGCTCTTATTTTCTGTGCCTTAAAAAAGGAAAAAGGAAAAACAGTACAGCTGTTCTGAAAAAGCAATAGTCTTTTAAAAAACCTTTAAGGACACTAATTAGTTCTTCCCCCTTAATTCTGCCCAATACTCCCCAATACCCATTTTCTTTTTTTCTGGTTTCTGAATTATGTTTTCTTCAGGGTTAATTTTTTCTTTGTCATGCCCCAGTTTTCTTTAGATGTTGGGTAATCCTTGGTTGCCTTTTCATATTTTAAGATGAGGCAGTAGAGGAGCTTGTTTATTGATTGGCTTGTCCTTTATTTGAGTAGATAGGGAGCTGGCTCTTACACTGGGGATCTGTCCCTTCAAACACCAGTGTATAACACCTTTGCTCTGGGGTGCCAGTACTCAAACTATCTGCTGAAGTTAGAATCCTCAGGTGTTGTGTTTTTCATCACCTCCTTTGTAGGGAAATCTCCTTCCAAGAGTGCGGATGCTCTTCTATTACATAAACAAGACCTTGCCACTAGCCCTTGTTTTTAGCACCATTTCTTATTTCCATTCTCTAGTTTTCTTTTCTCCACTTTAGGCTTTTCTCGATTGGGATGGGGATGGGATTGGCTTTCTCCTTGTCCTAGGAATTTTCTTTTTTTTTTTTAAGATTTATTTTTATTTATTTATTTACACCCCCCCACCTTGCTGCTTGTGCTTGTTGTGTCCCTTTGCTGTGCGTTTTTCTGTGTCTGCTTGTCTCCCTTTGTTGCATCATCTTGCTGCATCAGCTCACCATGCCGTACTGGCCGTCAGCTCACCGCGCCACACAGGCCGTCAGCTCACTGCATCAGGAGGCCCCAGGAATCGAACCCAGAGCCTCCAATATGGTAAACGGGAACCCAACCACTTGAGCCACATCCGCTTCCCCTAGGAATTTTCTTAACACGATTTAGGTCATGGCTAATGTCCTCTAGAAAATTTGCTGAAATGAGAATTTCTAGTTAAAGATGTTAAATTGAATATAGCATCTACCTTTGCTTCCTCCCTTCTGAAAGTCCACTAAAACAAAGTTTTAAAAAAATTCCCTTCCACAGGGAAGGGAAGAATGGGTGAAGAGATGAGCAACCACATTTTGGAAACTATAAAAGCAGATAGAAAAATAATATGTGACTTAGCAGACTTGGAAAAACAGGATGAGACTACTGTAGTGTCAGTCTATTTCAGATTAAGAGAATACTGAAAAGTGAATTTATACATCGTTTATACTCAGAATCCTCAGCCCTCTTCCCCTGTTCAGCTCCCAGATATGGCAGCTAGGCCTTTACCCTCAAGGCAGAAGGTTGAAAGATTCTTTCATAGGCAATCTGACCAGCCCAAGATGAAAGACTAAAAGATACCAGCTTTGGAATTTCCCAACTAAATGGCTTAGCCAGATGACCTTAAATTGTACCTCATAGTTTGACAAGCCTCCTAAGCAGCTTTGTGTGTTCTGTAACACTTAAATATGAATTTCTAAGAAAGACCTTTTAATGTGAAAGGTGAAGATCAAAACTAACAGAAAAAAGCAATTAGGAAGAATCAGGACTATGCAGGTAGAAGAAAGCTTAGAAACAACAAACTCCAAATTTAAATTGATCTCCTTGGAGGCAGATTTTTACAACTATGAAGTAAGAACAGGATACTGTTCTGTGAAAAGAGCTTTTGGAAATTAAAAATATGAAAACAGAAACAAAAACCTCAATAGAAAGATTGCAAAGATATTAAGGAAGTTGTCTAGAAAGTAGAGGGGGAAAATCAGAGGTAAGAAATAACAGAAGAGACAAGAATCATAAGAGGAGCAGTCTAGGAGGTCCAGAAAGAGAATGGAGCAGAAGAAATCATCAACAAGATAATTCAAAATAACTTTTCAGCATCTTTGGATATAAGTTACCAGATAGATGTGGTCCATCAAATGGCCAGTGCAGTGAATGAAAAATAGACATTGGGATATTTGGGAATACTGGCAACTAAAGGAAGATCCTAGAAGCTGTCAGACTGAAAAAACGGGTCATATACAAAGAATTAAGAATCTGAATGGCTTCAGTCTTCTCAGTATCAAAATTGGAAGTTGGATGGAGTAATGTCTTCAAAATTCTAAAGGAAAATGATTTCCAATCTAGAGGAAAAGGATGTTTTCAGATGTAAAATATCTCTCTATTTACTTCCCCAGTATTCTTCCTTCAGAAGGTGTGGGAGGATGTACTTTATGAAAACAAGGAAGTAAATCAAGAGAAAGGAAGATATGATACAAGAAACATGAGATTTAATATAGAGTAGAGGCATAGGGAACCATAGGATGCTAGTGTAGGGATATCGATTTGCACGGGGTATAGAGGACAACCAGTCTGGATTGGAACAGATCAGACGACTCTAGGAGAATTTTCAAGATGAAATTGATGCATTTGAATGAACGTCTTGAGAAAAAAAGAAAATCTGTGGAGGGTTGAATAAGTGACAAGTATAGAGAAAATGAAGCAAAGGAAAAGACAAGATTATTAATCACAGGGGTAACAAAGAATTGTTCAGGAAGGCAAAAATGATCATTGTTTACCATGTGGCTTAGTTGTGAATTGCTTTAGAATCATCATAATGTAAAGACGGAATGTTGTAACCCAGTAGTACTAAAGGTGATTTTGTCTCCCTCTCCCGGGAACATTTGCTATCTGGAAACATTTCTGGTTGTTATAACCGAGAGTTGTGATGCCATTGACATCTACTGAGAGGCTAGAGATGCTACTAAACATCTTATAATGCACTGGGGCGACAGCCTTTCACAACATAAAATTATCTGCTCCAAAATGTCAATAGTGCTAAAGTTGAAAAACATATTTAACCAAAATGTTAATATAGTTTTGTTGGGAGAATGGAGAGATGAGAAAATGGAATGGGAATAGAGTTAATTTCTTATCTTCTATAGTGGAAGTCAACAAAAAATGCCCCAAAGTGAAAAAAATAAGAAATAGCAGACATTAAGATATGGGGTTAAATTAAATAAAATCAGATAAGAGGGCTAATCTTTGCAATGCTATTTGGTCCTGTCCTGTGGGTGCCCCCTGGTGGTCAACCTAGGATATGGGCAGTGGTCCCAGGTGTAGTTCAGTTCTCAAAGTCTGGTGTGCTGTTTTTAATCTAACCCAAGGATATTGAGCTCCGGGTTGAGCCCTGGAATTCATAAACAGCTTTAAGGGACCATTTTCCTGAACTGCTCCCCTTTGTTATCTTCCTGGTACTTTCTGGTACCTGGGGCTCCCCTTTTCAGTCTTCGGGCTAGGAAGTCACTTTGTTGCACACTTCATGTGACTGCACATCTCTGGGACCAAGTGGCTGGAGGACAGAGAGGAAGAAAGCAATAGAGGTTGGCCCTGTTTTCTTGGGACTACAGTTTCTGCAAATGAGAGGAAGGTTCCTCACCTCTGTGAGTCCCCTTTACTGGCCACTATTGTTGCCCCGTCTAGAACACATGAGATTGCTTGGTGGCTGGAGCTGAGAGAAGAGAGAAAAGATAAAAGGTAGGATTTCCCCTACTGTCACTGAGTTTTAGGAAACTCCGTTAAACACCTTTCTTGATCCTTGAGGCAAAACTGAAACTAAAGGTTTTCTGGAGCTCTCTCTTGTCCCTGCCCATGCCCATTTTCAGGTCATCCCCTCCCCCCCCAGGTCAGAGAATACCGAGGGGGGGTTATTCTCTGGTTGTCTTCCCCAATCTTTCTGCTACTATTTATTTATTTATTTACTTATTTATTTTAGGAGGTACTGGGGATTGAACACAGGACCTTGTACATAAGAAGCAGGCACTCAACCACTGAGCTACATCCGCTCCCCATTCTTTACTTTCTGAAGTCCTCAAATAGCTATGCATTCCTTCCAAGTATTAGAGCTGTATTTTCTGAGAGGGAGAAAGTGGAGTGTGCCTATTCAGTCTTAACCAGGAATGGAAACCTATATAAACATTTAAAAGATAAATTGTAGCCAATATGTAATTACTAGTATGTGTAAGTTTACTAAACTCTGGAAATAAAAAAGCTGCAAAGATACAGAATGTTAACCTCTGAACTAATTTAGAAGAATTTGTGGGTAGTTGTAATAATAATCAGATAATTGCTGTAATGGAATGGGAGTCTGAGAAAATGTATAAGTCTGTTCACAGGAGTGTAGTGTACCTATATAGAAGAGGAGTGTTTGTAAGTCTTTTTTTTTTTTAAAGATATATTTGTTTATTTATTTATCCCCCCCTTGCTGCTTGTGCTCGCTGTGTCCATTTGCTTTGCATTTTTCTGTGTCTGTTTGTCTCCCTTTTGTTGCATCATCTTGCTGCGCAAGCTCACTGCGCCAGATGGGCCGTCAGCTCATCACGCCATGCGGGCTGACTTGCCTTCATCAGGAGGCCGTGGGAATTGAACCCGGGGCCTCCCATGTGGTAAACGGGAGCCCAACCAATTGAACCACAGCCGCTTCCCTGTTTGTAAGTCTTAAGGGATGAATTAGGAGTTTACTTCATAGACAAGAGAAGGGGCAGGGTAGATATAGTAAATGAATGGCGACTTAGGACAGTTCCAAGTTCCAAGAATTAGGCATCACTGAGTGTTAAGAACCTCATAGAGTGATAAAAGAGTTTGGGCAGGTGATCAGAGACCTGATCCTGAATGCCATACAAAAAGTTTTAGATTTTTTATCTTGGATAATGCCATCAGAGTTACATGTTACATACATATTTTGTTCTTAGTGTATGTGCAATTTAAGTTCATTTTCCCCATAATTTTCCATATTGAAGTATAGTTTACTGAGCATGCATTTACCCTATCATTTATACTTAATCATTTCCTATTGAAATGTTACATTATTGTTATAATTTAAAAGTTTTTTTTTTTTTTTTTTTTGAAGTTTCATTTGAAACTTGGAAACAGCCCATTTAACACTGTAGCTAGTGAATAATGTAAGTGAGCAAACTGGGTAATACTGTTTGATTTTTAAAAACTGTTGACTCTTAAAAACCATTGAATTTGTTTTGGATAGTTCAAACTGTTTTATTACCAAAAAAAAAAAAAAGGTTTATTGAATCGTGACCATGATCAGTCATTTACATATTGATTATGGCTACGACATCTTTATTGTCTGTCCAACAACAGCAAAATTGAATAGTTGAAATAGAGAACCCATCACCTGCATAGCAGTCACATATATGCTAAATGTTTATTAAAGTATTTATCAGAAATTATCTTAAAATTACCAAAAATGTTCACCAAGTCTTACATAAAGGGTTTTTTTTCCTTTATTTTTAAAGATGTTTTAGATTACATAAAAGTTACATTGAAAATATAGGGGATTCCCTTATACTCCCCCTTCCCTTTTCACATTTTCCCCTATTAAAAACATCTTTGATTAGTGTGGTACGTTTGTTACAATTGATGAACAAATATTGAAGCATTGCTACTAACCATGGTCTGTAGTTTACCTTATGGTTTACACTTTGCACCGCACAATTTTATAGGTTTTGGCAAAATATGTAAATAGTCTATATCCATCTTTACAAAATCATGTAGAACAATTTCAGTAGCCTAAAAATGTTCTATGTTCCACCTATTCTTCCCCTCCCTCAGAACTTATGGTAACCACTAAATTTCAGGTTTTCAAGAATAAGGTTCATAGCTACATGCATTAATATTGAGGGCTTGACATACTGGTCTGTTTTCTTTTATTAGGTACTTCCTATGTACTGGAGAGATTCTTGCCCCTCTATTTGAGAATGTAGCAGAATTCCCCAGGATGGGAGTTTAATATTTTGTTTATTGTGTGGGTCTCCACCCACTGAGATAACACTCTATGACCAGATGAACACATTCATATTCCATAGAAGCATGCCCCACATATTCCCCATCACCGACACCCTGCACCACTGACCCTCCCCTGCCATATTTGCCAAAAGAACATCCCCACTTTTATAGTTTCAACCACAGACCTACAAATCTCCAGAGTTAACCTGTTCCTTCCTCCAGCCTCTTCCCCCAGTACCATGGATAGTCCAACCTCAACCCCGTTCCACCACCCCCCTTACTGCTCACTGTCACAACTGTGACTCTTAAAAACCATTGGATTTGTTTTGAGTAATTCAAACTGTTTTTGAAGGTCACTACAAAAAAGGATCACCAAAATGCCTACAGCTAGAAGGTATAATTAGCTGCTTAAGGTGAATGCTATGAATCACATTCACTTAGATGTATAAATTCTGTTTTATCTGTTTAACAAAAAGGGAGTCATTATTTTAATCACCACATATCTACATATGTACATATTGTGTGTAATAAATACGTCTCCTCCCTTACTCTCAAGTGTTCTTGGAAAAGACATTTTTGGATTTTTTAAATGAGAATATTTGAGATTTAGTTTAAACTCATGTTCTGCAGATGAGGCTCTTAGGGAAATCTAATGTTTTAGTGAAAAACAGTGTTAATTTCTTTACTATTTCTTTGTAATACTTTTATGTTAAGATTAAACAAGTATCTAACATTTTCCATTTGTATGAATATATTTGCATACGTTCTTGTTACTAGACATGGGAAGAATCTCAGTGAAGGCTGTTTTCTTGCTCACTTTTAATTTGTTGTTTGTAAATGGGCTTTAAAATTCTTTTATTATAAGTGAGATACATGTCATATCCTTTCTTTTTTGAGTCATCTTCCTTTTAATAATTTTCCCCAAATATTTCTTCGATGTGCACTGCTCTTAGTCCCTTTTTTTATGTTTATGGGTCAGGGATGTAGCAATTAAATAGGTTAAAGTAAATTGTTATGGTTTGTAAATGTAATTTGTGTGTTTTGTTTTTGACAGCCGATTTATTTTGCATATTCCCAGCGAGGAAAGAGACAATGCAATCCGAGTGTGTTTTCAGATTGAACTTGCCCATTGGTTTTACTTGGATTTCTACATGCAGAACACACCAGGATTACCTCAGTGTGGGATAAGAGATTTTGCTAAAGCTGATATCCTTTTTCTTAGTATAATGACTGTTTTCAATTCTTGTTAATAAAATATTTTAGCAGAAATAAATTTCCTTCTCCTTGTCTTTGAGATTTACAGCCTATTAGATAAATCATAGTTGATTTCTAAAAATTGTCAAATATAAAAAGCTGCCACAATTTAATGGGACCCTTTGAAATGTGCACTGATAAAATTAATTCAGTTTTCTTTTCTTTCGGGCAATTAAATCTACCCTATTTCTAGAACTGCTGTTTTTATTTTCCTCTTGCTGCTCCATTTAATCAGATGATGTTTAATCAGATCACTATCTTTCTGGGAGAGAAAATCCTTGAGTAATTAATTAAGTTCAAAGTAATAATATTGGTTCTGTGGCAAATATAAAGGAGTCCTTGGCTTTAAAGAAGCTCCCCTCCCATATACAAATAAGACAAATAAGATGTCATAATTTATTAATTATAAAAGGTGTACATGATTATTTAAGATTATAAAGGCTATGTCAAAAATTGATGAATAGCTAATGGTCTTGATAGTAAATGCTTTTAGAATGGAAAAAAGAAGGAAACATTTTAGGCAAAGCTACATTTTTAAGGGAATAAATGATTTTTTTTTTTTATATAGACAGAAGTGGGGAATATGTTCCAGGTAGAGGAAAAGAGCTTGAACCAAATTGGAGAGTTGGAAAGTATGAAGGATGTCTTGGGAAGTAAATTAGTTTGCATTGAGCAGAGGGTTCTTATGGAACTAGGAGATATGGATGGAAAGGTATATAAAGTGGTATTATGGGAGTTCTTAAACCTTGAGCCAAGGTGCTTTGATTTGCATTCTCTAGGTCACTTTTTTTTTTTTTTTTTAAATATTTTTTCTAGGTCACTTTTTAATTATAAATCATGCATTCAGATGGAATTGTACTCAAAAGTCCATTATACTGAACTAGTTGGAGTAGGGTTGAGGGACCTGTAAATACCCTTGCACTCAGCTCCCAGTCACTTCCCCTGAGCCCCATGAAATAAGGAACCCTTAGGGCTCTGCAGAGAATGGGTGAAACATTGTTCTAGACAATTGTTAACCATAGAAAGTTTTTGAGCAAGGGTTCATGGTACTCAGATAATTTGAAACTGGTATTGAAGATTTATTTGGCAGGATAGGTTGAATGCAGAGTGGACTGTTAACAGTACTTGAGAAAGGATGTAATAAGGTCCTTAACAAACCCAAATTTGGGCCTAGACAGAAGCCTTTGGAGGAAGTGATACCTAAGCTAAGATCTATCTGAGGGAAGTGAAAAAAGTTAAATGTGACTGAATTGTAGAATAAGTGGGGGGAGATGAAATGATGCTAGAGTGTTATGGGCTAACATGTATAGGGGCTGTAGGCCATGTTTATTTGGACTTTATATAGGGGAAATACAGGAATATTTTTTAAATTAAACTATGTTTTGGAGAAAATGTCAATTTACAGAAAAGATGAAAGAATCTTACAATCTAGGTGGGAACCTAGTTAAGGTGTTTTTTCACTAATTTATGAGAGGGTAATAGAAACTTGGGGTAGTATAGAAGAGGTCAAATTTGAAAGGTATTTAGGAAGCAAAACTGATGATACCTTGGGTGTTTGAGAAGAGATATAAGGAAGAATGGCATGGTACCCAGGTTTCTGGTTTGTGCAGTTGAGTACATGGGTGTGCTGTTCCATCCATAGAAAAATAAAGGAGGAAAAATTTTGTGGGGAAATAATGGGCTCAGTTATAGACAAGTTGAATTTGTGGAACCTGTGAAATAGTGACTTTGGAGAGACTGAATATTATGAAAGTTAATAACATGAGTCTGGAGCCAGATTCCCTGGGTTACCATCCTTTCTCTTACAGTTAGTAGCCATGGGACCTTGGGCAAATTGTGGGGCTTTTCTTTTTTGGGGGGGAATATTCCAGAACAAGTGAAGATTAGAAAAATTCAAACTAACCTTCAAGAAAAACTGTTAAAATACAGGTGCTCCAAAAGAAATCTAGCATCTTTCTTTTAAAAATTAGATTGTTAATACAGGCTGCATATTTTCTGTAATTAAAAAAAAATTTTTTTAAACAATTTATTGAAGTATATCATTCATACATGAACATACATAAACTATAAGTGTTCAATAAACATTGTGAACTTACAAAACAAACATGCATAACATCATACAGGGCTCCCACATATTACCCCACCTCAAATACTTTGCATTGTTGTGAAACATTTGTTAAATTATGAAAGAGCATTGTCAAAGTATTACTACTAACTATAGTCCGAATCTTACTCCCCTGTATTTTTTTTTAAGGATTTATTTATTTATTTTTTATCCGTTTTTATCCCCCTCCCCCATTTTTGCTGTTTTTGTGTCCATTCACTGGGCAACTCTATGTGTCCGTTTCCTGCCCTCTCTTCTCATCCTTCTCCTCCTGTCTTCACTGGGATTCGATCCTCAGAACCTCTGATGTGGGAGAGAGGAGTCCTACCACCTGCACCACCTTAGTTCCTGGTTTTTCGGCGCGTCTCGTCTTGGGTCTCCCTTGTGCCACTCTCCTGTTATGTCGTCATCTTGCTGCGTGGCTCACGGGGCCTGACGGCACATCCATGCATGGGGCCTGGTGGCGCACCCGTGCACAGGGCCTGGGGGGCTCACCTGCTTGCGGGGCCTGACAGCGCACCCACGCACAGGGCCTGGTGGCCCGTGTGCCTTTTATATTTTTCTTTTTTTTATTTTTACCGGGAGGTCCTGGGGATCGACCCCAGGTCCCTCCATATGGGAGACGGACACCCAACTATTTGAGCCACATCCATTCCTCTGTTATATCTCTTAAGGTTGACCAAAGATACCTAGAGTTACAGTCTTTTCCCATACAGGATGGTCATATAATAAATCAGGCTTAGTTTATCACCAGCATTCTAAAAGCCAGACCTAGGGAGAAAAACTAGGTCTGGGGACATATGCATGGTTTCTAAGATAGCTAATGTTTAGCCTACCCTGATTATCACAAAATCAGGACAGTGAGAATATTCACATATTGTGGGGCTTTTCTATGCCTCTATTTTATCTTTTGTAAATTGTGCATAGTCTTGTGATTTTTTTTTTTTTTTTCCCCCCTTCAGTAACAGTCAGCAATCTGGGTACAGGCACAGGTTTTCTGGATTTGCTCCAGGGTTGAAGTTTTGCTAGGGAGTTTTATTCAGAGAACAATGAGGCAATAGAATGTTGAGGATATTGGTAAGATATTGATTAAAGTGATGGACCACGGAGTTTAGGGAAGAAAATAAAAACAGGAGGTTACTAATAGGAGAAAGATAAGGTCAAAGATTTATGTAAAATAATGATTCAGTAGACATGATTAAAAGAAAGCTGTAGAACGGTGTGGTCAAGGTGTTTTATTTTAATTGCTGTGGGAATTGGTCCCTTAATGAGTGGATGTGAAGGACAGGGCAATCAAGGAAGTGAGGCTAGAGTTTGAGATGAGTGTCCATGGAAATTGATATCATCTATGTTAATGGTAGGATTTGGGATGGAGATTACTCTCTAGATGATTATTTATACTTAGAGCAGGTTTTTCATCTTTTTTTGCAAAAAGATTTGAATAAAAAAACTATGTAAAACAACGAAATTGTTTTTAAAAAGAGAGAATATGTGTTATATAAATGGACATGTGCTTAAAATCTAACCAGTCTAACCTCCATTCTGTTCTTATCTTAGAACTGTAGCCCAGATTCCAGACTCTAAATAATTTGGTTTGGGGGTTAAGGAAAGTAGACAGTAGTCAAGTAAGAATTTTAGTAAAAATTAGAAATGATAGTTAATTATTTAATGCATGCTGTAGGTTAACAATTATTCAGTACATGGTATAGTCTTTTTTTCTATTTATATCTGATTTCTAATTAATTACATTATCTCATTTAAAAATGTACTTTTAAAATTCCTATTCCCACAGTTGAGTTGAATTACCATTATGTAATGTTAGATATGAAGAGTTGTCAGTGGGGAATTTTATGTCATTTAAAATTTGGTATTTGGTTCTGTTACTTGCCAGTTGTGTGTGTGGACTTGGTAGGTACTTAACAGGTCTTTTCTGTTAATTGCAAGTGTATCTTGAACTGTAGTTAATTCAGTCAGCTTAGTTATTTTGTGATGGTTCTCAGAGGAAGAGAAAAATGGATAAATGAAGTCTGTAAAAATTTCCAAACTTAAATTGGTTGATTTATTTCTCTCACTAAACCTTTTTTTGTTATTCTTTTTAAAGAAGTTATTTAATTGGTAGAAAAATGAGATAGCAGATGGAGATTTCATCCCTTTGTAGAGGCACTGATTGACACACCTTGAAATTATTAGGAACATTGTAGGAAAAGGAAGAAACAGATAAGCACCCTACTGTCTGAACAAATGGAAGTTATCTCGGTTCCTGGGGTCTTTCTATATCAGTTTCTCCATGGTTACGTTTTTCATGGAAAAAATTATCCATTTTTAAAAAAATTTATGCTTTGCTTAGATTAAAAAAAATTTGTGGTGACTTTAAACAAATAAGGGATTTTTACTAAATGTCTAAAGTCAAAGTTTATTGGAAAATACCTTTCAGAATCTTAGCAAGCTCATATAGAACTATAGGACTTTAACGGTAAATGTTGCATCCAAACTTTAATGTTTTTTCCCCTCTCAAAATGAAGGCATGGAATAATTATATTGAGATTAACCTCATTCCTGTCTTCTAATTACAGTGTTATCTTAGATGATTGACTTCTTTGGCTATTTGAGCTCTTTTAGTTCTTAATACAACTATAAAACCCAAATGAACTTGTAAGTACAAAATTGTAGAACTCATAAAATTCAAATTAATAACATGAATTTAATGTGATATGTGATATTTTTGTTTAAATCAAACCTCTGATCATAATATGCTGATTTCCTTAGAGTGTTTTGAGTTTAACATGCTTTGTACTACCACTCCTTCCACCACCTTTTTCTGCTTCATCTGCTCTGAAACCTTCCTTTCTATGGCATGTTGGGATGTCATTTGGCCCTAATACATCGTTTGCACATTAGGTTGCTTCTGAATATCCAGCAGCAAGGAAAGTGCCAATATAATCTCTGAAATCAAGTAGTAGTACTTGATATAGGTAGTCATCCATAGGATTGGAAATATGCTCGTATTTCATGTTTCTAGATTAACATCAAAATGAAAATGCAGAATATAGCAGTTTTCATAGAGGGCTGGAAAACCCTTAAGAATATGTCCTCAGTTTGAGAAACACTGTTAAAAGTTAAAATTTGATAGCGTGGAGTATTAAAAGCCTGAAGCATACAGTTTCAGGGTTTAGGATATATATAATTATACATATATGTATATTTACTTATTTTACAGTGTCTGATTTTTAGGGGGGTGGGTATGCCCAATTTCTTTTCCAACTGGCTGTATTTTCCTTAATTCTTTGATTTGCCTTTCCCTGTAATCCTTAGAAAATATTCAACTTAATTTTTTTCTTTAAATTTTAAAAGCAATACATATACATGGCAAAGAAATTCAAGCAGTACAGAATGGTATAGCTCATCCCTAATTCTACTTTGCAGAGTTAACCACTTTTAACTATTTTTTGTTCTTCTGATGGTTTCCACCTCTCAGCAATATTTGTATTCCTTACTTCCATATCTTGCTATCATTTTTAGTATCTGTTGACTACATGATGCGATGAATTCAACTCACTGAGAAGTGTTTGAGCTGTTCACATGGTCCAGAATTCATTTCTGTTAACTTAGGGACCCAAGGCTATGAGTACCCAAAACTTTCTTGATTCAATTTTGTGTCCAGGCTAGCTGCAGGAATTGGCAAAGATTTGTTCAAGAGAAAACAAATGTGGGGGAAAAAGAGGTTTAGCTTACGTGAGGTGAAGATTTGAGTAATTTCGTATAAATTCCACAGTTGATTTACATGGATTTCTTTCTCTGTTTAAGTGCTTAAGCTGTATTAATGGAGAAACTAGCTTCCTTGACACTTTATACTCTTCAGTCATTGTCCATTTTTGCTGCCTCAAGGTGAAGATGTGGAAAAAGTTTTGGATGAATGGAAGGAATATAAAATGGGAGTACCAACATATGGTGCAATTATTCTTGATGAGACACTTGAAAATGTGAGTAAAATAAAATAGAAGGTATTTAGTGAAAGGGTGATCAGCTATTAAATTTTAGCCTATTAACAACATAGGCTATTTATGTAATGTTATGAATGGACATTTAAAAATATACTTAAATTTTAGTGCTAAAGACCAAATTTTACATATTTAGTTTTTATTCTGGAGTTTTAAGATTTTAGACTTGTTGCAATATGGCTTAATGTAAAGTGTCACTTCATTGTTGAAGAAATATATTTTTTAAATGGGCAGAATGCCTTTCTTCATGCCAATGATAGTATAATTATCTTCATGGAAAATATTTAAACCAAGTACAGTATAAACTTAGTGATAACTTTTTTTTTTTTTAAGGAGGTACTGGGGATCGAACCCGGGATCTCATACATGGGAAGCTGCCACTCAACCACTTGAGCTACATCTGTTCCCCAATCACAGTTTTTTGAAGTAAGGAGAAAACACCTTTGGTTTTAGAAAAAAAAGTAAGTCTTACTTTTTGTTTTGTTTTGTAGGTACTACTGGTTCAGGGGTACCTAGCAAAATCAGGCTGGGGATTTCCAAAAGGAAAAGTAAATAAAGAAGAAGCTCCTCATGATTGTGCTGCTAGAGAGGTGAGTTATCATTGTAGTTTGAAACATTTGATTATTAAGATCAGAGTGTATTTTTTTTTTTTTTTCAGCCAATTTAGACTTGTTTGGAGAGTCTAATGCTCTTTCCAGAACTTGACTGCATGAAGTGATGTATCTTTAATGACATGTGTTTTTGAAAGAAAACTATTGATTCTTTTTTCCACATCTATCATTTATTTGTTCTTGTTTCTTCTTTAATTGTCCATTTTTAAATATATTTTTCACTTCTTTATGTTGGTACCTTCTCCACCTTTACCTTTAGAATTGAATTTGCAGTTGTTGGAATTGTTATATTGTAGTTGTTTTGGCTATTAAAATCTTTTTTTTCCTTTCATGTTTATAGTCTTGGCTTCCAGACAAGTATATAATTTGGGCTTCTCTAAAAATTTACATTTGTTAGGTGTTCAAAAACCTACTCTAGCTCCCCACTGCCTATATAATAAAGTTTAATTCTTTAAATATTTAACCCCTCCCTTAGTTTCTAAATTTACCTTTCTTTATTCCCAGCCAATTCTCTGTCCTCTGAACTTGACTTGTTTCAGCCTCTAAACTTTGTTGCCTTTATTATTTCCCTACCTGGAAGGTCCTCTTTTCTTCCTGCCTCTTCAGATCCTGTCTTGGTACCTTTCTAGACCCAGCTCAAATTATCCCTTTTCCCTGAAGTACTGTCACTAAGTAGCTCTTTATACAAGGCCTGAGTTTCTTTATCTGTAAAATGAGGAATGGTTAACTTGTAAAATACATTATTAATTAAATTTCTATTTATTTTAAATCTAACTGGTTATCTCTAGCCCATGTAGCCTCTGAACATTAATATAATTGTTGTCTTTATTATTCACTTGGCATTAATGGTATGGTACCTTGTGATAGATAGTGTACTGAATTCTTATTTATCAGTTCCTTATCCTTTATTAAATTTTGCTTCATCCTTGAAGTTTTGAGAAGTTGAGCTATAGAAAGTATGATACAGTAGAAAGAGGTCTGGTATAGAAGTTGAAAGAGTTTGGGTCTAGTTCAGGCTCTATTAGTAGTGTAGCGATTTAGGGCAAGTCATTTAATCGATAACATACACATTCTTTTAAGGAGAGAGCTATATAATTGGAAGTAATATCTTTAAGGAAAAAAGTCTAATGCAGAAGTGATTTGAATTTGAGATATATTTTGAAACTGTGATGATACAGACTTTGTGGCATATGTCATTTGTATCCATTGCCTTATTTGTTTTTTGACTCTTGCAGCATTGCTTTTTGACTCTTTTCTTGAGGCATTGTTCTGCTTGGTTTGGGTGTGACTCTTAGTGTGAAGGATTGTAGTTATACATCTTATAAATTACATTAGTGGTTATTTACTTGGGAGTAGCATTGAAAAAACAGTGAAAATGCTGCATTTTAAATTCAGTATGGAACAACAGAATTTTGCAACAGATTATAGACAAAGCCATTCTATACAAGTAAATGAAGGGTTTATGCACACCCTTAAAACTGAAAGCTCTTTGGGAAGAAGGTGAAGAATTGTCACATCCCCTAAAAGCCCATCTTTTACCTTTTTTGGATGGCAGGAGTATATGAGAAAGAAGTTGTGAAGTGTTCCCTTTCGTTTCCTCAAACTTTGTAGTCCCCTTACTTGTAAGGAAGGGGACAGTGTAGGAACTATGGTACCCTACTGTTGCAGTTGGGCCGTTTGATGTAATTATGAATTCCAAAAATATAATTGGATCATGCTTGTAAACTGATCTGTTAATCTGGGCATGATTAAGTTATGATTAGGGCGTTGACTGGGCCACGTCAGTAGGGCATTGAGCCCCACCCCTTGGTGGGTGGGGAATTGAATATAAAAGGCAAGGCAAAGAACAGAGTTGAAGCCGTTTTTGAGAACCAGTTTTGATGATGGAGTTTTGATGTTGAAAAGAAGGCCCCAGGAGAAGAGAAGTGAGCCGTTCGCCTGAGAGTCTACAGCTGACCTTGTGGAGGAACCAGAAGAGCTAAGCCCGGAGAGAAACGCAGCCCCGGGAAGAGAGGAACCCAAGAAGCCTGAACCCTGGCAAACATCGGCAGCTGTCTTGCTCCAACACGTGGCAATGGACTTTGGTGAGAGAAGAAACTTAACGCTTTAGGCCTGGTATCTGGAATTCTACCCCAAATAAATACCCTTTATAAAGACCAACCCAGTTTTGGTATTTCACATTAGCACCCCTTTGGCTGACTAATACAGAATTTGGTACCGAGGAGTGGGGAAGTGCTTTTGCATATACCAAAATGTTGGAATGGTTTTATAAATGGGTAAGGGGTATTTTTTGGAGGAATTGTGAGATGGTTGATGGAAAAGGCCTAGATCACTTTGAAGAGACTGTTGATAGTAATATGGACACTAAAGAGACTTTATATGATGCCTTAGAAGTAAATGATGAAACTATTATTGGAAACTGGAGGAAGGGCGATCCATGTTTTAAAGTTGCAGAGAACTTAGCAAGATTAACTCCTGGTGTTATATGGAAGACAGAATTTGAAAATGGTGAACCAGAGCATTTAGCTGAAGAGCTTTCCAAGGTAAACTCCGAGAATGTGGCTTGGCTTCTCCTTGCAGCTTATAGCAAAATACTAGATGAGCGAAATACACTAAGGATTGAACTTTTGGGCACAAAGAAAACAGAAACTGATTCTGGAACTTCCAAGTTTCTGGAAAACAAATTCCCAGATGAAAATGCCCTATTTGAAGACTTTACTAAACTTGGAACTTGTAAATCAGAATTGAAGATGCAGTTATCTCGGAAAGACTTGTGGAAAGTCTTACTGCCTAATGGCTTGGACTCCTGCTTCCTGCATGCTAAACCAACAAAGTTTTTGAGAGAGCTGTATGAACAAAACCACTGTCAGCTTGGACGAAAGAGGACATGGAAAGGAGAGATTGAAGGAAAATGAGCTTTAAGAAGAAAACTGTGGAAGGCAGAGATCTGGAATTAAGACATCTCCTTGGACCAAGAAAGGAGCCCCACCCATATGTACAGAGTGGGTGAGTTTTCCTCAGCAGTTGAAGAGGGTGGATGTCTCCACCCGATGTTCTGGGAGAGTTTTGCCACCCCAGGGTGCAGAAAGGGTGGAGCGCATTCCTCAAAGATTAGGGCAGTTAAGGTCAACACCCCATAGGTCTGAGAGGGGTGTACCTGACCCCATGGATTAGAGAAGGCCAGGTGGTCAACCCATTGCTCTGAGAGGGTTGAACCTGTATGCCAAAGTTTAGGGGGAATGTTGTTTTCACCTCACTGTACTAGGGGGGCTAAGACTCTAACCCAAAGATTGGTTAAGGTGTGGCAATCACCCCAACACTCTTGGGTGGTGAGGTCTGGAGCTTGGTCGACACCCAGATGCTTGATGAGGTTGGAACCAAGAAAATGGCCATTGGGCAAGCCTGTGGAAAGGGTGGATTCCCATGTGGCCCCAAGGAGAAGAAACCATCATCTTAAGAATGACTTTCAGACTTTGAAATCGTATGGAGGATGCCCTGCAGTTTTACTGAACTGTAGAGGATCCATGACTCATGTTTAACATACCAATTTCTCCTTATGATATTGAAAATATTTATTCTTTGTCTCTCCATTTGTGTATTGGAAGCCGTTCAATGGTTTTGTAAGTTTCAGAGGTCTATAGCAGGCAGGACTTTGCCCTAAGACAAACTATTTCTTTAAACTGATTATGATATGATTTTGTACTTGAATTGTTACTGATTTAAAGTTTTTTGAATATTGTTATGTATTTTTGGAATTCAGAGGGTGGAGTGTTGCAGTTGGGCAGTTTGATATAATTATGAATTCCAAAAATATAATTGGATCATGCTTGTAAACTGATCTGTTAATCTGGGCATGATTAAGTTATGATTAGGGCGTTGACTGGGCCACGTCAGTAGGGCATTGAACCCCTCCCCTTGGTGGGTGGGGAATCGAATATAAAAGGCAAGGCAAAGAACAGAGTTGAAGCCGTTTTTGAGAACCAGTTTTGATGATGGAGTTTTGATGTTGAAAAGAAGGCCCCAGGAGAAGAGAAGTGAGCTGTTCGCCTGATAGTCTACAGCTGACCTTGTGGAGGAACCAGAGGAGCTAAGCCTGGAGAGAAACGCAGCCCCGGGAAGAGAGGAACCCAAGAAGCCTGAACCCTGGCAAACATCGGCAGCTGTCTTGCTCCAACACGTGGCAATGGACTTTGGTGAGAGAAGAAACTTAACGCTTTAGGCCTGGTATCTGGAATTCTACCCCAAATAAATACCCTTTATAAAGACCAACCCGTTTTTGGTATTTCACATTAGCACCCCTTTGGCTGACTAATACACCTACTTAGAGGAATTGCATTGTATTCTTGTACATGGAGTTATACTCCTCCTAAGGCAGTAAGATAATTGTCCAGGTTCAGAAAGGACACTCCATTAACTGGAGTAAGAAAAATTAGGTTAAATTGGGTGGGATCAGTTTCCTCTATAATTGGATCTTCTTATGGAAACCTGGGGGAAATCAAATAGCTCAACTTGCAAAGCTGAAGAAGCACCCCAGACACAAGGGATCTACCCATGTCTACCACTAGAACTATCCAGCTGATGAGTTTTATGTATTTTATATACTATATGCTAAAGAGTCAGGATGATGCAGAAATAGGATGTTTAGGGAAATAGAGGCAGTTACTTGTGAACTGAGGCATGCACCTATTTTTTGCTTTGGTTTCTCTTGTCTTTTGCTCCAAGATACTAAGATAAAAAGGTCATCCTGCCCATGTGATGCTAATTTCAGTAATAGCGGTAGCCCACAATAATTTGTAAGAAAGTAAATAAAATATATTCTTAGGGCATGGGGAGTGGGAGAACAGAGTGTAAATTATAGAATCCACATAGAGTCTTGCAGGGAGGGGTTCAACTATTATGGGAACTTAGGGATCTTTATAAAGATAGCCAGGGAAAAATAACTGGAACAGATGTGGTTACAAGACTTGAAAGAATGGGACTTTTTAATATATAACTTGTGCAGTGTAACTCTGCCACCATTTACTCCAGAATTAACCTTAAAAGGCTTAGCATATATACAGTTTCCACAGAATACTTTTGTTATTTTCATGGAAACCAAATATTAGAACACTTGAAAAAAAAACTTGTTATAAGATTTTTTAAAAAGTGCACAAAAAGTAAGAAAGAATGGTACAGCAACCCCCTATGTATCCATTACCCCATGGCTATTTTTTTTAATTAGTAGCTTTAATGATATATATATGCAGTTGATTGACATACAATAAATGGCACATAATTTGATGAGTGTTCACAAACACACTCACAAAGTCTCACCCCTGTGAGACCATCCTCAGAAACAAGCTAATGACCATATCCATTATCCCTAAAAGTTTCCTTTTACCGCTTTGTAATTTCTTCCCTGATAGCCTTCTCTCAGGCACCCACTGATTTTCTTACTTTAGAATTTTATTTATTTGGAGTCTTACATTATGTATTCTTTTTCTAGCCTTTTTTCACTCAGAAAAATTATTTTGAGATTCATCCATATTGTGTGTATCAGTAGTTCATTTCCTTGTATTACTGTGTAGTATTCCATTTTATGGATAGATTATGATTTGTTTATCCATTCGTTTGCTGATGGACATTTGGGTTCCCAGTTTTTGGCATTAGGTACAAATCTTTGTGTGGATATATGCTTATGTCTCTTAGATAAATTAACTAGGATGGAATGGTTATGTAATATGGTGGGTATCTGTTTTAACTATTTAAGACACTGCCAAACTGTTTTTCTAAGTGGTTGTGCATTCTCGTCGGCAGTGTATGAGCGTTCGAATTGTTACACTTTCTCTACCAAGGGATGCCCAAGGTTTCACAGTTAGTAAGCAGCAGAAAAGGGGTGCAAGCACAGGTAATCTGGCTCTGAAGTCCAAGTTCTTAACCACTACAATATATGCATTCAAGAAGTATTTGTATATGGATGCATGAGTATTTCTAAACACACACACACAAATGCAAATGGAAGAAATTTGTAATTTTTAAGCATTATTGTTTTTTTTTTAAGATTTGCCTTTCTGATTTGGATCATTAGGTATTTTCTTTTATCTGTTTTAGAGTTTTTGTTTTGCTTTGACATTCTGAGGAACCATTATCTCTTTATTTCAGTCAAAAAATTTCCCTTTTATATTTAAGAATTAATCTTAACTTCTAATCCTTTTTGATTTAAATAAAATCCTTTTTTAGTTGATAAAGGAACTTGGCAGAAAAAAGACTAACCTTTAATTTCTATAGATTTTTGGATCAGGATCTTTAAAAGCAAGTATTTTTAATGACCCAAATATATTGTGTAACATTGTTTGATTAAAAAAAAAATTTATTATGTATCCATTACATTTAATTGAGAAATGTATATATGTATTCATCTGTGTTCACTTTTTAGTTTTTAATTGTTTATATTTTCAATTATTAAATGTACAAAATAAAGTTAAAAAAAAAAAAAAAGTCTGCACCAAAGTTCACAGTAGCAGGCACATAGCAAAAAAACCCCCAAAAAACAAAAAAACAAGTATTTTTAGTTTTTAATTCCTGATTTATGCATGTCTACTTTTGTCATACAGGAGAAAAGTTTTGGGATTAAGGTGAGTGTTGTCATTTTTGCATTTTTGAGTGGTGAAAGTATTGAATGAGCCATCCTAGAATTGCAGTATATCTTTCTGCCACTTGATGGTACTGTAGTATAATAGAAACAGCATTGTTTGAGAGTGGAAAACCACTAGTGTTAAGGTTTAGTTGAAAACACAGATCTTCCATTCTTCATAAGATTTTATGTTAGTGCCTCATTGTTTCTTTTAATTTTCAATTATATTGACATAAAAGGTTATGTCCTGTTTTCTAACTGTCAATTAGACTTGTGCTGATGTCTTAAGGCACCTTCTTTTCTCTTGCTATTAAGTTATACTGCTTTTTCTCTTATTTTAAGCTGCTGACATTTTTATTTGGTTTATTAAACCATTTCTACAGTTACATTAATGTTAATTTTTCACTGTATATGAGAATCTAGATATGTTTTTGTTATACTTAGCAGAATTTGACATCTAAAACAAGGTTTTTATGTGGGCAGACCTGAAAGAAGTGGTAGCAAGCAGGCTTCTCAGGGAGAAGGTATAAATAATTATCAATAGAAAGCTAAGGGGAAGCGGGTGTGGCTCAGTGAATGGAGCCCCCGTTTACCATATGGGAGGCCCGGGTTCGCGTCCCGAGGCCTCCTTGTGAGGGCACGCCAGCCTGAGCAGTGCAGTGGGCTGATGCAGCAACCTCATGGCAGGAAGCGGGTGTGGCGCAATGGATAAAGCACTCGTTTACCATATGAGAGGCCCCGGGTTCGCTTCCTGGCGCCTCCTTGTGAGGGCAGGCCGGCTCGCCGGGCGCCGTGGGCTGATGCGGCAAGACCTCGCAGCAAGGGGGAGATAAGCAGACACA
>JAQZBX010016972.1:0-15479 GCA_029593785.1 Cabassous unicinctus
AAAAAAAAAAAAAAAAGCAATGCCACCATCAAGGATTTGAAGGATGCAGAAGTGGTGATTCCCAACACATCCCCATTCAACTCTCCTCTTTGGCCTGTACAGAAAATAGATGGATCTTGGAGGATAATAGTAGATTATCGTAAACTTAACCAGGTGATGATTCCAATTGCAGCTGCTATTCCAGATGTGGTATCATTGATTGAGCAAATCAACACATCCCCTGGTATCTGACATGCGGCTAATGATCTGGCAAATGCTTTTTTCTCAGTTTCCTTTACTAAGGACCAAGAGAGACAGTTTGTTTTCAGCTGGCAAGACCAGAAATATACCTTCACTGTCCTGCCTCAGGGGTACATCAGCTCTCCAGCCCTGTGTCATAATAATGTCCACAGGGAAGTTGTTCATTTCTCCCTCCCATAAGAAGTCACACTGGTCCACTGTATTGATGATATCATGTTGATTGGACCTAGTGAACAAGAAGTAGCAATTGCTCTAGACTTATAGTAAAGCATTTAAGTAAGAGAGGATGGGAAATATCTCCAAAAAATTACTGGGGTCTTACACCATGACAAAATTTCTAGGTGTCTAGGGGTGTGGGTATGTTGAGATAACCCTTCTTCTACAGTGAAGGATAAGCTGTTGCATCTGGCACCTCCTACAGCCAAAGCAGAGGTACAATGCTTAGTTTGTCTCTTTGGATTTTGAAGACAACACATTGCTTATTTGGGTGTGCTACTCCTGCTCATTTATCAAGTGACCAGAAAAGCTACCAGTTTTGACAGAGGACTGGAAGAAGAGGAGGCTCTATGACAGGGCCAGGCTGCTGTGCAAGCTGCACTGACACTTGGTCCATATGATCTAGCAGATCCAATGGTTCTGGAAGTGTCAGTGTAAAAGGGAGATGCCATCTGGAGCCTTTGGCAGGCCCATACAGGAGAATCAGAATGCAAATCCTCAGGATTTTGGAGAAAAGCCCTGCCATCCTCTGCAGATAACTATTCTCTTTTTGAGAAACAGCTTTTGTTCTGCTACTGGGCCTTAGTAGAGACCAAATGCTTACCTAGGGGCCACCAATTTACCGTGAGATCTGAGTTGCCTACCATGAGCTGGGTATAGTCTGACCCATCAAACCATAATGTTGGGCATGCACAGCAGCACTCCATCGTATAGTAGAAGCGGTATAGAAGAGAAAGGTTTTGAGTGTGTCATGAAGGCAGATGTAAGTTACATGAGGAAGTGGCCCAAATGCCCAAGGTCACCATTCCTCCCACATTACCTTCTCTTTCCCAGACCACAGCTGTGGTTTCTTGGGGAGATCACTACAGTCAGTTGACTGAGGAAGAGAAAATTCAGACATGATTTATGGATGGTTCTGCATGATATGAAGGTACCACCCAAAAGTGGACAGCTGCAGCACTGCAGCCCCTTTCTGAGATGTCCCTGAAGGACTCTGGTGAGGACAAATCCTCCCAGAGGGAAGAGCATTGGGCAGTGCATGAGTTTTTCATTTTGAGTTGGTAGGAGAAATGGCTGGAAGTTTGTTTATACACTGATTCATGGGCTGTTGCCAATGGTTTGGCTGGATGGTCAGGGACTTGGAAGGAATGTGATTGGAAAATTGGTGGCAACGAGGTCTCGGGAAGAGGTATGTGGCTAGACCTTTCTGAGTGGGCAAAAAACATGAAAATATTCATGTCCCATATGAATGCTCACCAAAGGGTGACTTCAGCAGAGGAAAATTTTAATAATCAAAGGGATAAGATGACCCAAACTGTGGATAGCAGTCATTCTCTTTCCCCAGACACTCCTGTCAATGCCCAATGAGCTCATAAACAAAGTGGCTGTGGTGGTAGAGATGGTGGTTATGCATGGGCTCAGCAACATGAACTTCCCCTCACCAATGCTGAGTTGATTACTGCCACTGCTGAGTGCCCAATCTGCCAGCAACAGAGACTCACACGCAGACCCCAATATGACACCATTCCCCGAGGTGATCAGTCTGCTACCTTATGGCAGGTTGATTACATTGGGCCACTTCCATCATGGAAGGGGCAGCAATTTGTTCTAACTGGAATAGACACATACTGTGGATATGGGCTTGTCTTCTTTGCATGCAATGCTTCTTCCAAAACTACCATCCGTGGACTTACTGAATGTCTTATCCAACACCATGTATTCCACACAGCATTGCTTCTAATCAAAGAATCCACTACACAGCAAATGATGTGCATGAATGGGTACATGCTTATGGTATGCACTTGTCTTACCATGTTCCCCAGCACCTTGAAACAGCTTGATTGATAGAATGGTGGAATGGTCTTTTGAAGATTCAATTATGGTACCAGCTAGGTTGCAATATCTTGCAGAGCTGTGGCAATGTTCTCCAGAGGCTGTTTATGCTCTAAATCAGCATCCACTCTATGATCCTGTTTTTTCGTAGCCAGGATTCATGGGTCCAGGAATCAAGGGGTGGAAATGGGAGTGGACCACTCACTATTACCTCTAGTGATCCACTAGGAAAGTTTTTCCTTCCTGTCCCTGCAACCCTAAGCTCTGCTGGTCTATAGGCCTCAGTTCCAAAAGGATGAATGCTTCTCCCAGGGAACACACAACAATTCCATTGAACTGAAAGTTAGGACTGCCACCTGAACACTTTGGGCTTCTCATGCCTCTGAATCAGCAGGCAAAGGAGGGAATTACTGTACTGGCTGTGGTGATTGATTCTGACTATCAAGGGGAAATAGGACTGCAACTATGCAATAGAGGTAAAGAAGATTTTGCCCGGAATACAGGAAATCCCCTAGGGCGTCTCTTAGTGCTACCATGCTTTGTGAGTAAAGTCAATGACAAATTGTCACAACCCAATATAGGCAGAACTAACAATGGCCCAGAATATTCAGGAATGAAAGTTTAGGTCATCCGAACAGGTAATGAACCATGGCCAGATGTGGTGCTCGGTGAGGGTAAAGGGAGCAAAGACTGGGTAGTGGAAGGTGGTAGTGATAAATATGAGCTTTGACCATGTGACCAGTTATAGAAACAGGGACTGTAATGATCATGAATGTCTCTTCCTTGTTTTATGAGTATGTTTGTGTGTGTGCATAAAATGGATAGCTTTGTTTTCTTCTCTAAGTTTTCCCATGGTCATTTGACATAAGTTGTAGTAGTTTCATGTAGTATTTAAGCATGTCAAGATGAAGAGTGAGCATTATCCAAGGACTTGCACCCTATTCTGGAAGGATTTAGTGTGTTTCCAGTTGTACACAGTGTGGTTTAGTATAGGTGGAAATATATATAATTGTTTTTATTTCGAGTCTAAGTATCTTTTAAGGTGATATGTATGGCTACTAAGTTGACAAGGGGTGGACTGTGATGGTTAGGCTAATGTGTCAACTTAGCCAGGTAATAATTCCCAATTGTTTGGTCAAGTAAGCACTGGGCTAATCGTAATAAAATGGGCATTTCATGGACTTTATTCATCAATGAGTTGATTGCACAGATGGCTGGTTACATCTACAATCAACTGAGAAGTTTGCCATCAGCAATGAGTGACATGATGTTTCATCCAATCAGCTGAAGGCCTTAAATAGGGAAGTGATTTCAGCACTCAGAAAGAGAATCCCATCTCTACTTTGGACAGCCATTGTCTTCTGGGGAACTCAGCAAGGACCTTCATTGGAGCCCTAGTTTGCAGCCTGCCCTATTGAATTTGAACTTGTGCATCCCAAAGATTGTGGGAGACAATTTTATAAAATCTCATACTATTTACAGATATCGCCTATTGGTTCTGTTTCCCTAGAGAACACTGACGAATACAATTGGGAAGGAGTGAAACTCTGAAATTTGTGGTGATGGCATATGGGTGGATTGAAATGAAGCACAGCAACTTCAACTCTTAAACTCTGCCAACATTCCTCACCAGTAAAAATGGCCCTTCTTATGCTGTTTAAGGATGGTACTCTCCCCTTCTTGAAAGACGCCCCTGAAGTTGTTCCCTAACACATTACTGTTCAACTGCCTCAGGAATTACCCCATCACGTCTTATTCCTTCTAGAAATATAACCAGAATCAAGACCAAACAGGCCTCAGAAACTGAAGTAAAAAGAGTAAGCCATGAGGAGTTGCAATGTATGTCAAATAATTGTATTATTTTGTCAATTTAATTTGACAGAAAATTGAAGAGTATGTGTTAAAATTGATCTGAAGATTGTGGTATCTGGGTGGAAGGAATATAAAGGTTGGTCAGGCTGAAATTACCACTCTGGGTTCATTTGGTAGAAATTGTGAATCAGTGTTCATAATGTTAGTTTGAAGGGCTAGGAGGGACCCAACACTTTACTTAGCTGGTTAACTGAAACGTGGGCCAAATGGTGGCTTAAACTAAACAAAGTTCTAGGAAATGCTAGAACTTCACTGATACAAAACTAGAGGAAGGGATTCATAAACCTAGGGAGTTTGGAATGCTAGAATGGATTATCATGCAAGTTCTGCTTATTCACACTCCCAAAAGTATCCACTCAGAGATTCCAGAAGGCATTCTTTCCATCAAGGCTATGAAAAATGAATTTATTTGTGACTGTAGAGGCAAAATTCTAAAATGACCCACCCTCACCACAATGAGTCATGCGTTTGTATAATCCCCTTCCCTTGAGGGTGGGCAAGATATGTAAATAGGATGGGATAACACTTATGATTAGGTTATTATATATGGCAAAATTGGAGGAATTTGACAAATATAATGAGGGTCCCTAATTAGTTGACAGTGTACTGAACATAATTTTTGCCACATAGATGCCATGAACCTTCATTTTTCCTTTTTTTTTTTTTTTTTTTTGAGTCCTAGTTAGTAAGCTTCTTCTTCAATTCTATGAACTATACTTATTTTGGTCTTTTTTTGGAAATTACCCAGGATCTTTTTTTATGTCTTACAATCAAACAACTAAGATGAGGAAAAATATTGTCCTTAGAATTTGGCAACTTGGAGATCATTATGGACCTTGGAAAAGAAGTTTAAACTTTTTTATGTATACTGAAATGAGTTTAGAATTTGAGGACATGGAAACTGTGAATACAAATATTTTGAGAAAATTTGTGAGGGGAAGTAGAAAAATTGGGGAGAGTTCAAGAAAGATGTGGTATCAAGGGGAGCTTTTCTTTTTTGCTTGCAAGTTTGTATAGTGACAGGAAATTTTAAAGTTTTTCAAAGTAATAACCTTTAAATGTTTAAAATTTAAACTTAAGTTCTTAATTTAATATACAAAACTTATGTTTCTGTTTATGAATCTAGCACTTTTACAGGGTCTTTCAGTAAGGTTAGGTCCCTTTTACAAACATTAAATTTTAATATAAGCTTTTTCAGTTGCATTTGTTAAATTTATATATATACATATAATTTCCCTTAACACTACTTTAATTATCTGAATCATTAAATAAAATCCTCCTAATTTTACACTCTGTGGTAACTAACCTATCACCATAGTGGCAAAATAGAAAAACATGCTTTTTAGAAATTAAAGTTAAATATCCATTTTATTGCACAATACATTCTTTTCACTTTAGAAATTTAAAAGGTATTTAATTTTCAAAAAATCTGTTTACTTGGAACAAAAAGTTCTCTGAAAAACAAATGCCTGAATAATTGTTTATGTATGTATAACACATGGTAAAAAAAAAAAAATGGTGTGAGCATTGCTTTAATTGTGAGCTCCTAAGTTATGTGAAATCCATTTTAAAAATCATTTAAATTGTATTATGTTTTTATGAATCACCAGCACTCTAAATTCTAACTCTTTTTTGAGGGAGAAAATTCTTAATCTTTAAAACAAAGATTTCCTCACCTATGTTAAAAACAGATTTAACAATATTTATATCCACTTAAATTTCTGTGTCTATTCCATTTTTCTTAGATGATTAATTTCAATGCCAACAATCTCTCTTCCCTCTGGCTTTTGAAATCAAGGTTTACTCTGAAGAGGACATTACTCTTTGTTGATAAATTTCCAATAATTTAAATATCTTGCTTTTGATAACCAGGCTAAATTCTAGCATTCTGAACAGATTTTTTCTACACATAAAACTACATTTTATGTCCTTTTGTTCTCCCATTCTATGTGAATATGAATTTTTCATATCTTAAGGAATGACCTTTTTTATGTAGAAAGACTAGTGAGATATAATTTCTAATTCTTTTCCAATTTAACTCAATGATCTGTTCTAAACCTGAGACTTCCTTAAATTTAATTCAACTCATAACTTATTATTTTACTCATGAATCTCAGAAATGTTGACAATATTTGTTTATGAGCTTTTGATTCACCTTTGTTCCCATTTACAAATTTGACCAAGAAAGTATTAAGTAATTTTTATAAGTACAGTAAATTTAAAAAGCAAACATAGTGATCCTTCATTTTAGTTAATTGTTCTAAAACAGTATGTGCTATTATTTCAACTGAAGTCATAGTGCAAAATAGTTACTCCAATTATATGTGGCATTTTATTAATCCCAAAACTAATTCAAATCAACAACCCTATGCACCACATTTTTATATCAGTGCAGGTTTGCATGCTTGTTTTGCTGTCTGGACAGAATAACTCTAGCAACTGCTTGTACTATTCTCATGACCCTAGAAACAGGTCACTGGTTCTGCTAGATTGAGGGTCCCTCTGCTAGGACTTCTCAGGGTCCCCTTAGGGACTTCTCTCAGAACACAGCCCCTCACTTCTATTCTCTTGCCTCTAACTTGCCTTTTGATGTTGAGGCAGAGCCATCAAGAATATCCACTAAAATCTACACAAGCAAAGTCTGGTTTGCAGGGCAGTTAAAAGCCTATGGTTTAAACTTTGGGCAACTGGAGATAGTAGCCTGAGGGTAAATTCTTCCTTCCAGTCCCCAGATGGACTGGTTGGAGACACTATGATTTGTCACATGACCTCTTTTGACAAATCAGAATCATCATTTCCTTTTCTTTTTTTCTTTAACTGTCTTACTCAGCTTTTCCCTTACTGCTATCCCCTTGAATTGCATTCCACACCAGTGTTAGTATCTACAATTTAAACCTCACACTTTGTTTTCTACAGAACCTTAACTAAGACAGTCAGAATCTCATGTTACATGCACATAAAATGCCATATTTGCTCAGATTTCTTAATCAGAATATTGATGCTGTAAATTTCATTCTCTCAAGCATTTGTATACATAATTCTACATTTTTGCCAGGATAAAGTATGTTTAGCCACTACACAAACCATTTTGATCATCACAAAAATTTTGGGTTAATTTTCCTGATAAGGTTTTGGGATTGCTTACTCTATTTACTATAGATTTTTAAAGATCAGTGTTTATGCCTAGAATGCAGATTGGATTCTTCTTTACATCACTGATGAAATTTACTATACCTATTTATACTCTATAACCGAAACTCCATAAATTAAAGAAAGAGGTGGTCATATTATATATGTGTGATATTGCTTTCTTCTGAATACCTAGGCTGCTATATTATTTGTTTGGTGGTAGCAGCCTTTTCTCAGCTGTCACCAACCACCCCCTTTTCTATTATGTGTTGATGTTTCTGCATCCCATGAAAGAAGTCAGATCCGGTGGAGTGGCCTGGCCATGCATTAAACTTGGAAACTGGGAACAAACAGCCCCAGCTGCTTATCAGGGCAGGATTTCTCAGTGGCAGGGCTTCTTACCCCTGGGTTATATGCTGGGTAGCACACATTTGTCTCTCCTCCCCAACATCAACCAGTGTATCTGGAGATGCCCTCCACTGAACCTGACCTGAGCAGTTGCCCTCGCTGGAAGACTGACAATGATAGGATCTCTCCCCCTGTTTTTTTGTACCCTTTGTGCTGTAATAAGTAATAAAGGAGCCATTTGCTGAAAGTTTCTGTTGTGCCTGAGTCTGTGCTTCCGTGGCACACGATATAACATGTTGCTCCACAATTGCATTTCCATTTCTTTGGACCTCTAGTTATTTTAAGACTTCTCTCCCTGCTCCAGAATTTTTTGATCTTCTCTTACTTTCTCACCTGTTAAAGCCATAAAATCTTATGAGTTTCTTTCTTGTCATTGCATTACATGGTTACAGAATATGAACAAAATACTTCTCAAATTTGAACATGCATCAGAATCACTTGCAAATATTGTTAAAATATAGAATGCTGCATTTCAACTTCAGACTTTCTGACTTAGTAGGTGTGGGGGAGGCCTTTGAATTTGAATTTTGAATAATTCCCAAGTGATGTTAATGTTGCTAGACTGGAAGCCTCACTTGGAGAATAACTGTCCTAAGGTTTTACCAATGACATGCAACTAATAGGGTTTGTGTGATATTCATATGGAATAGCCAAGTAGACAACCAGTAAATACACAATAAACATAAATAATAAAAATTTAAAAACTTGGCATTTTAATTAGAAGACTGATAAAATTTTCCATAAGTAAATTGAATTGTCTAAGAGAGTATATTTGCAGTGCATATAAGCAACAGAAGAAAAATATTCAAAATATATAAATGACCCCTACAAGCCATAAAGAAAAAAATCAATAACTCAATAGAAAAATGGATAATTTTTCCAATTTACAGAGGTGGATGCCACAAATTTCAATTAACGTAATGAGATACTTAATCAAATTAATAGTAAGGAACATGCAATAAGATACAATTCCACATTCATTAGATCTGCAAAAAATTAACAAACTTCTTTTTATCAAGTGTTAGTAAGAATGTGGAGCAGCTCCTTAACAGTGCTGGTAGGATTATTATTAGAATAACCACTTCTCAGTGTTGCTGCTCTTTTTCTTTTTAGTCAATCTGGTAAGTGTGTACGGATAGCTCATTGTGGTTATCTTGTTGGAATTTGATACCTATGTATTAATCTTTAATATTTTAAATTTTTATCTGTGCATTGAATTTACAGAATGATCATAGATGCTTAAATTCAAGGAACAATTTCAGCCTGAATGCCAGGTTCTGTGATAAAGATTAGAGCTATCGCACTAAATCACTAAATAAGATACAGTAGATTCTAGTGAGGATCTCTGTTCGTTATCATTGCATATTCTTTGAGGGATAATTTTGAGGGTGTCTGGGTAATGCCATGTCTGTAGGGAGATTTGAATGGTAATTCTCATTTGAGAATGTGCTGAAATTTCAAAACAAATTGACATACTGCTAGAATATCTTCAAGAGATTTTATGATTTTATTGATGTTTATACTGACAAACTATGTATTAAAGATTTAAAATCTGCTACCATATTAATGATTTTCATGAATTACCTTGTTTAATCCTTATAACAACACTCTTTGTTAGTCTGCATTTTCTTAAACAATTCACATAGATCTGACCATGCTAGGCATTTTTCTGAGACCTTTCAAACTAACTATTTTAAATTCCATAACCACCCTCTTGGGCATCACTACTAATGCATGCATTTTATAGATTATTAAACTGAACCAGAGAGGTTTAAGTAACTTATTCAAGATTATGCAGCTAGTTATTCACAGGGCTGGAATTCAAACCCAGACAGCTTGTTTCTGGAATTTGTGTGTATTATCACTACACGATGATACCTGGGAAGAAGGAAACCTAACACAGGTGGGAAGAATAAGGCCAGGAGAAATAGGAAGTGTGGAGAGTGGACTTTAAATAAGGCAGTCTCATTTCTGATTTCTTTATATTACCAGCTAGCTTTATTCAGAATTCACTATGTTTCAGTCACTGTACTCAACACTTTGCCTGAATTACCTTATTAAAACTATAAAAAGGATGAAATAAATACTATTATTCCAATTTTATAGATGAAGAAACTGGGTATTAGAGAAAATTAAGCAAGTTATATGTATATATATATATATACATGCCTGGTGATCTCGAGAGCCACATGCAAACATAGACACAAACATGCCGCAGTGTTCAAATGTTTGACAAAATCTATTTTAAATTCTAAAGCTGTTATATGGAGTTACAAAAGCAACAATATTAGCAAAAAACTAAAAAAAAAATCCTCTTTTAAAACTTGTGGTGAAGGCTCATTTTGGCTTAGATAGCTTCTACATAATATATGAGCATCTAAGCTCCATGATACCGAGAGCTTATTCATCCTAGTCACTTTCCCATTTATTCAACAATCATCTATTGAGTGCTTGCTATACAGTCTTTCATTTCTTCTTCAACATTCATTTGCCTTCAATTCACAGTGGATCTGGGGTGAACAAAACAGAAATGGACCCTGGTCCCTTCACACGTACATCCTATTTGATGGTTTCAGGGGAAAAAGCCGACAAATAAATAATACCTGTAAAAACAATTTAGTTTAAGAAAACAGTAATTATTATGAAGTCAACAAAAAGGACCATGAAATGAAAGTTGTGGGGGAGTTTGTAAGGAAAGGCCTTTTTGACAACATGCTGTTTGAAATAAAATATGGATGATGGGAGGGAGCCAGCTTACATCCTTACATCCCAGGGCAAGGAAACAAGAGGAAATTGGCCAATGCCAAGCACTGTGGGGACAATTTCCCTTTATTTCCATTACCATCTTTCTCATCCTGGACTTCAATTTTTCTTACCAAGGCTTATTATACTTTTATAACTGTCTCAATACCTTCATTCTCTTCAATTTCCAGTTTAACATTTACTCATCTGACAGGCTCATCTGTTGAAGCACAGCTTTGCCATTTAACTCCCTGTTCAAATACTCTCATTACTTTCTCTCAGCCTGTAGTATCATGCCCAAACTCTGTAGACAGCCATTGTAATCTCTCTTGATTCTTCTGCCTGTCTACATTCCCAGGCATATTTTTCAGCATTTCCTCTCACACATTTTGACCCCAGCAAAAATGATTTATTCAATCTTCATTGTATCACTTTATACCTGAGATTTTGCTCTTATTGTTCTTTTAAACTGAATTCCCTTCTAGCACTGCATTTATACATTCCAAAATATTCCCATATTTCAATGGGTAATAAAAGTCTGACCATACGCTGAGATTCCCTCAAATTAGTTATTTAAAATCACTATCCTATGTTTTCCATAATCAGAAATAGAAATGCATTAGAAAATAGGTTTAAACCTATTTTAAAAGCAGACATTTAAGCAGAGATACATGTTATAGTGAACATTTGTTTTCTTTCTGTCTACCATCTCTCTTCTATGTCTCCCCCCAGCTCAAGCCTTAAAACTTACTGAGTGTTCTTTGAAGCTGTAGCAAAAGCATATGACCTCAATGGAGGGAGCATTTTATTTGAAATGAGTTAGGTATGGTTTCTGGAGAAATCTTTTTTTTTTTTCTTATTGTCAATTTTGCACCTTCCAACAACTGTAAAAGTCATTTCAAGTTTAAAGAAATGCATGTTAAGTTCCTTGTACTCTGGTATTGATGTCATACACTGAAACTTCTGCAAAAAGATATCTATATTCCCATCATTTGCACAAACTCTCTTAAAGTACATGTATTCTATTCAAGCAATACAGGGAAGAAGACAAACTTTTTATATCTTGCTACTTTTGTTTTAATTAAAATTGAGTCCAAATGAAGTATGATTTCACTCTCTATGAAACTACCTTGAACTTACTATTATTATATGGATTCTTCAGCTTTGTTGAGAAGCAACCATGCTCAGATTGCTACTTTGCCTTTACACTAAGAAGAATCAGCCATACTATGTACCACCCTTCCATTTTACATTTTTTAAACAAAATATTTTTTTCTTCTCTCTTTAAAGCAGTTGAATCTTCTTGTTATTCTGTGTTCTGGCTCAATCTTCTACCTTAGCTACTTACTTCCACACTTCATTCTTATTTTTTCCTGTTCTGTCAACTTAGGCACTTAGCATTTATCTCTTTTATTGCTTCTCAGTTAGAAAAGTTGAAGTATTTCTTCTTTATTTAATAAACAAAATATCAACATTAATAATATAGGTGAGTAACAATGAAAAAGATGAAATGATTGATTCAACAAATAATCGTTTACCTTATTCAGTTGCTTATCTTGGGACTGGGGACTTAGTAATGACCTAAGCAGACAAATATTCCTGTCCTCATAGTACTTGCATTCTACTAAAAGAAGGTAGACAAATATGTAAACAAATAAGAGAGCATTAAATATAGTTAATGCTAAGAAGTTATAAACATAAGACCCTCACTTTGTAGGCATTATAACTCTTGTAAAGTTTGATGTAACTTATTAATATTAATAATATAAAATTTTGAGTACAAAATTAGTTAGAAGACCTTTGAAGGAGCTAGTGCAGATGAAGGATTCTGAAACTTAAGCATCACCAGCTTCACAGTAAAACTGATGTGGCTGAATATGAAACATAAAAGAGAGATGTGGAGCTCAAAATGGGTAGGAGGAGAAGGTGCAATATTGAGTACGGAAATCAGAGAAGGTCATGATAAAAATGGGGCATTTAGACAGTGACTTAAAATAGTTGAGGAAAGCAATGGTGTATTTAATAACTGGTTGAATTTGGGTAGAACTAGAAAGATAGGAAGCTGAACTATAAAGACAAGATAGAAAGTTGTTGCTGTAGGGTAGAATACTTGAAACTGATATTATGGATGTTGAAGATATTGTTAATAATAAGGCATATGATGATCTGTGGGAATGAACAACTGAAATAGAGTGAAGCGTATGATCATTGGAAAGTTGGACATCCAGGAACTGAGTGGTGAAGTTGTTAGATGAGCTATCTACATGGATATTAAAATAACCAAAAATGAAGGCAAAATTAATGTTAGACAGTTGGCTGGTGAGCCAGCTACTAAAATGTTCTATAAAGAATGGAGAATGAGTTGGGAGATGATGGTGGGAGGTCAAGAATATAGTGAGGAAGGGAGGAGGGACAGGTATTTCTCCAGGAATACATACATATGTATTTATGTGAATATGGCAGCATAAAGGACAGTATTTAGTGGTATAACTGGTGTCATGAAATGTATGACTGAGGAAATTTGGTGAATAGAAGGGAGACCATTCAGTAAACAGCAAGGAAGAACATGAGTGTTACCAACCCCACCTCTTGGACCTTAGTTCAAAAGGTGTGTGAAAGAAAATGGCCATCACCTGAAAGGACCGCCAAAGAAGCAATGTCCTCTAAGAGATTCCTGGTTAATTTCCAGGAAGAAAGTGAGTAAGATATTATAGAAGACATATAGAATATAATGTCTTTCCTGGTGAGCATTCATGATTTACAGAAGGATAAAGGAAAGATTTCAAAAGTTGCTGACAAAAATGGTTATATACAAATCCTTAGGGCAATTAGAGTAGATGGTGAGGGTTGATTCAAGATTCCTGGCTTCTGGTGAGGATTGGTGTAATAAAGGATATTTATATTTATATATACTCACAAGTATACACACAATCACAGCAGGCATTTGCACTTGTAGACTACAGGCTAAAAATAAGATACTGATATTAAGTATTATGTGTGTGACTTGCAACTAGGTACTTTACTCTGGACTCCCATAAACGTACCTCCAATGAGTTACTTCTACCATAGGAGTCTACTAATAAACCCAGATTTCAGAGGGCCAAGGCAGAAACAAAATCACCTACTCCTCATACTCCAGATAGATCACAATGGGAAACCCCATCCTACTGCATTCTCACGTAGTAGGTCAAACATTAATAGGTATAATTCTTTTACAAAATCATTTCATTTATTTTTTCAAATACATTCAAATATTCACTGGAAAAAATATCAAGTAGAGGAAAAAACAACATAGAAAACTCAACACAACGCAGTTTCATATGCAGAGAATTTTCAAATGAGTTTTACCCATCTACTAAACTCATTTTACTGAGCAAAAATTGAGACTATTTTCTTTGAATTCTTATGTTTACAAAGAACAGGATCATTTCATAAAAGAATCATGTACTCTTTAATTAAATCATAAATTTCAGTGGTAGTTCATTGTATGACTCATTGGCCTTTATTTCTCTGTTCTCTAAAGTTGAACCCAGATACACATTCTTAAAAACCCATACTGTAACTTGTTTGTAAAAATGCACTTTGGAAAAGGATTTTGTAAATGTCTTTATCTCACTTGAAATATGAAGCAATCCAAGTATTTCAAAAAACTCAGAAATAACTGACAGTTTCAATAACTATTTTTCGTTCATGTACATGAGTGAAGACTTATTTTTATTTCAAGAAAGTAAGCACTTTATAGCATTAGCACTTTATAAAAAGCTTTTAAAAGCTATCAAATTGTCTATTCTAAGATTCTGAATAGAGGGAGATAGGCCAGAAAGATCACTGTACTCATGAAGTATAGATTAGAAAACCATTGGGCATTATGGCATAGAAGCTCAATTAAGGTTTTATTTTTTGGCTGCTTTTGACAGAAATTATTTAATCAGTCTGTGGGAGTGATTTATGTGGAAGGAAGTTTACGATTTTAAAAAGCAATACTTTCATATCCTTGGGAAGTCTAGACAATGTTTCTCTGTCTAAGGATTGGGACTGCTATTGGAAGGGTCCATCTAGATCTTTCTAATGGACAATTTAAGTGTTAACTTATAGAAAAATAAGTAAAATAAAGGCATTTGTTTCTAAGGAAGTTAGAGAAAAGGCTTGGGAAGAATGGGGGCAAGAGGGAAAATGTGTTGAATCTGAGTGTTCAGGTGAACAGATTACTTACCTGAAAGGAGCCCCATCCAATTGTTCCATTTGAGACTTAGAAAGTGCCAAGTCCAGTACATGGGAAACATTTCATCTGTGAGGAGCACAGTCTCAGTTCCCAATGTGTACACTGAACAAGAAAATCCTGCTCAGCATTTCAGCCAGAAATCATTCCTGCCATTCTTATTTCCCTGTCTTGGTCAAGTGACCTTTCTTGGCAATCATCTAATTATATCCAAAACCAGGATCCCGAAAGAATTTTTGGTACCTTGGGTTGCTAAGTGCCAAATTCTTTGGCCACCAAGTAGGGATGCCTCCCTGCTTGTATCCAGAATCTTGTGACTCTCATGGTGGGGAGTGGAAAGTAGCTTCCTTTACCAGCTTTCTGTGGCTGGAATAGGACAATTGAGTTGAATTGAGAATATATCTAGTGAAGCAAATTCCACTTTTAAACTTTTGCTGGTTTATACTCTTCCTTTTATATCAACTAGAAATAGAAAAAGACAGGATGTTCACATGAATAATGTTCATGGGAACTCAATTCACTAAAATCTGTAAAAACAAAAAAAAGAAGCTCAATTTATTCCAAATTTATTAAAAATCGTTCTTGACAAAAGGAGAAGAGTTTGTAAATACAGCAATGCAGTTTCTCACTGAACAAAGAAGACAAGAGATTATATAGGAATAGGGGAAAGGGGAATTTCAATCAGGTTAAACTAAGTAAGGTTTTAATTGGAGTTTATCACTATAAGGGTGTATTCTATACTCTAGAATGGATCTGTTCCTAGAGGTCTACTGATAAAGGGTGTATTAAATCAGCCAAAGGGGTGCTAATGCACAGTATC
>JAQZBX010016972.1:15579-36064 GCA_029593785.1 Cabassous unicinctus
TCAGCTATTGGCTGGCATAAGGCTCATCTTTCAGGGCTTCTCAACTGCTCTGTTCTCTTCATAAGGTCAGCTGTAAATTATGAGGCAAATGTTTCATCTCTCCCTGAGGCTCCAGCATCAAAACCAAGTTGTCTCTTCTGCCATGTCTTTTTCTGTGTATCTACTTCTGTGTGTTCTTGATTGAGTGTCCATTTGTATAGCCTACCAAAGGGGGCAGGGACTTAACCCTGCACACCCTACTGATGTGGTTGAATCAAAGCCCTAATCTTAAAATAATTTAATCAAAGTCATCTTAGCTGAATCTAATATAATTTAAGGGTATCATGCCCAGTGGAACACACCAGTTTATAAACATAATCAATATCTCTTTTTGGAATTCATAAATAATATCAAACTGCCACAAAGGGTAATTCACTTCAAAAGAGGTTTTGGTTAATCTTGTAGTTTCCTATATATGTGTGAGTCATATCCCACAGAGAAAGCAAGATTTCCAGGTTCCTGTGTATGTGCAAAAGGGGTTTTCAGGCAAGTGTGAAATTTCTTTGTTTTCAGACCTTTCCCTTACCCCTCCTTCTCCAGGTCACAGGTAAGCCATTATATCTTGTCCAGATCTACAAGCTGTCATGATTTTTCTTAGGAAATCGTTTCCTGATAATCAGAATAGGGTTAAACAAGACAGAAAACTGATAGGACAAGTAATTCTGAAACTGTCATTTTTATTAGTGAAAGAAGATAGTGTGGAAAAAGCATTTCTCCAAGAAACAGAAGTTTTACCACAACTTTAGTTTAATTTACAATTCTGAAAGGCTCAAGAATCAAATGCATGCAGGGGTACAAAAAAATAAATAAATAAATAAACAAAAAAAAAACAAAGATCTAAAAGCCACAAATCCTAAGATAACAAAATTAATTGAGCTAGATTCAGTTGATAAACATATGAGTTGTTATAAGCTTTCATCTGAAATTTTTCAGATCTCAGAATATTGTTGTGGAAACTCATCCATCTGTGATGGAGACTAAGGGATAGTTAGATGGGGATTACTGGGGACTCAGGAATGTACATTACTGTTTGGGAGGATTTGGGTTCCAATTAATGAAATGAGCAAGTTCCCCCAAAAAATCTTATGCAAACCTCACAATTTGTGGCAATCTGCAAAAGAAAAACATTCCTAAAAACACATTCTCAATGAACAAAGAAAGGTCTGAGGTAATGTAGGATTGAGGGAAAGGTAGGTGTTAGGGTAGATTTAAACAAAGCAGTATTTTGATTTAATTAAAACAGGGCTAATCTTTAAATGAAATTGAGAACAGACCTGTTCATAGGGTTGAAATTGTGGGCAGGAAAAAACAATTGTGAAAATATTGTAATACTGACTATAGCAGATTTACTTATTATTGTAATTTATGTTAATTGAGAGATTTATAACATTGCTGTAACCAGATGCCTTCCATGCCCCCCTCACTTACAGCCAATTTCTTTAGCTTATTTCCATTCTTTTACTTGTTATCTTATGTTTACTGAGTGTTTTAGAACATTGCCTTAACCAAATGTTTGTAACTTATTTACAGCCCTCTTTTACAGCTACTTTATGCTTACCCCAGCTGACTTTTGTCAGTTTTCAAGGGCTTCTTGGGCCCATGCTTGCACACTCCCTATTAACAAAAACCGAAACATAACCAATCAATATCTGCCCACATAAATACTTCCCTATCACTATCTCCACCTCCTTTTGTTTACATACCACAAAAACCGGAAGCTCTTTAGGTACTGGGAGACAGATTTGAGCAGGGGAGTTGGGGAGGCTCCTGGCTCCATGCCAGTCCACTTTGCATTAAATCTCTTTCTTTTCTCAAAATCCCAATGTCATGGCATTGATTTCTGTGCCCATTGGACAAGAGAGCCCATTTGCTCGGTAATGGGGGTATACTGATAGTATGTGTTTCAAACCAAAACCAGTCTTGCCTTTCTTAATTGTGAATGCATAAATCATGCCCTTCAAGGTTCTCAACATGTTTCTTTATTTATTTATTTTTGTTTTTGCATGAGAACAAAGACCCCTCTATTATTTTCCTTTTAATGGCTCATTTTTTTCTATATAGATTATAAGTGTGCATTTGCAAATCTGAGAGTTCTAAATCTGAGATAAACAAATAAAAGAAAATATGAAACATACAAAAATGTCATCAAGCAGAAAGAAAAACAGGTCACACTTGTCTTTGATGTACAGGTATATTATTCTAGCTTATTATATAAGTATGGGTGTTTTACAATTTTATAAAGCCCAAAAAATTTGAATGAAAGATCATGTACTGTGTTAGGATTATAAGCAACACTGTATTCCTGTAATATATTTCTTTTTTAAAATATATTTCTATTATAGAGGTTGTGAACTTATAAATCAGTCATGCACATGAGTGGAATTCCCATACAACACCCCTCTACCAACACATCACATTGTTGTGGAACATTTGTTACAGATCATGAAGTAACACCATCAGAATATTACCACCAACCATGGTCCACAGTATACATTTGGTACATGTGGAGAATTATGGAAAAAATACAATTAAAGTAATCTATAGACTAGAGTTAATAAGCAATACTGTAATATTCTTGCATCAATGCCAAAGATATACTGTGTTAATAGTGGGGCGAGGGTAGGTACAAAAAGGAGATATCAACAGTGTTTCTTTACATTTAATTCTCAAAAAATTCTTTTGGTTACGCTGTACAAATATCTTCAAGGACCAATTCCTTGGTAATAGGGAAGCTAAAATACTTTCTTCTTGTGTTTGCTTGTATACTAATTGTACCTTTCAAGAATCAGCAATAATTTGGTGATAGGAAAATTCTCATTTATTAGTGGGAAATCTAAGTTAGGATGGCCCTTATGAAGATGTTAATTAGCCTTTGTGCTTTTAATAATATATTGTAAAAAAATTATGCTCCAAATCAAAGCCTGTTATATCTTTTAATTACTTTTCAATGTTATGTAAAAATACAAATCAATGGTAATTGCACATGACAATAATTTAACGCTATTCAAATAGGCATTGACATTATTATTTTCATATATGATTCATTATGATTTTAGTGCCTTGTAAAATTATATGCAGTATATTAACTGTAAGGTCTCCAGTGTCTGCATCTTTGCCCCTGCAGAATCTCCACAATTGTTCATACAGGGAGGGCTTCACCCATAATAGCAGTTTGGTTAGTGTTAATTAACTGATTGGCTAATGAACTTAATGAATAAATCAATTTCTAAAAAGTGATCAAATTATAGTCAGATTTAGTCAAGAAAACAGAAATGAAAGGGAATTAGGGCACACATAATTATTGGAATAGCTGGGTGAGCAAAGGGCAGGGGTAAGCATTAGTTATGTCAGCTGACATCACTGAAGCTGAAGCACTCAACCTAGAGGTGCCTATGAGCTCTCCTGGAAACTGCTTTGAATCTCCTATCTGGTTGTATGCCTGGCTGCAACTGTCTCTGGAGAATAATGGCCTGTTCTCCCGATCTTCCAAATCTCATATAAGTGCTTCTTTGTAAACTTTTTTTTTTTTTTTGGTTCAGAACCTATAAAAAAGAATACTTTTGAAGAGACACCTTCAGAAACATCCACTTTCTGAAGGTTACCTAGAACTAATGGAAGGTTAAAAATTGGTAGCTTCCCTAATCCCATATATAAGTGATAAAAATAACCTACTTAAAACACTGTTTTAATAAATACATCACTCCTCTGCTCAGAGTACTCTAAGTAAGTTAGTTGAAAATATGTTTTAAAATTATATTACCACTGGACCCTGAAAATGAATGAAGATATTCTTCATTGCATGTACACCATGAAGCACTGTATCTTGACACTTTTGAAAATGCATCTAAATGAAAAGGACAATTAGTGATATGGCTGAAGAAGCTCCTACCAGACAGACTCTCCCATAGATAACAACTATACACTCTGGGCAAAACACAAAATATAAAAATAAAAGCAACTACTGGACACTGGAGAGAAATAAAAGCAGGCAGATTCTGGAGTGAAGTTGACCCTTGAAGGAAGAGAATGACAGAAGTGAGTTTCAGTTTTTTATGTCCTTTATTCAGAGAACAGACCATAGTTGGCAGGATGTGGGGTGAAGGTGACAAAGCTCCAATAGAAAACCTGTCCTGGGGCACTTTTTCTGTCCCTCCTCTTGGTTACCCTCTGACCTCCCTTGGCTTCTGTGACACATTCCTGTATTCCTTTCCTTCTTTCTAACTATTCTTCCTGTCTCTTGTTTCCTCCTCTTTTTCTGTCTACCCCTTCAATCATAGTATCGTCCTGGACTTTGTACTAGGCTTTGAACACATTCACTTTCTTTAATTTTTCATATATTTGTATGGATCTGTGCCAGGTTTTTTTTTAGGTCCCATTCTATATTTTCCACTATCATGTTTGTTTGTTTTTTACAAGCACTCCCTCCTCCTCCCATTTCCTCTTCTTCCTTCTCCTGCTAACCTCTAATCTGCTTTATATCTCAGCAAATTTGTCATTTATAGTCATCTCTTATTAGTGTTGTCATGCAAAATTTGTCCTTATTTGCCTTGCTTATTTCACTGAGCCTGTTTCTCTAGATTCTTCCCTTTGCAGGATGTCTTATAACTTCCTTTTATTCTTATGGTCAAAATTATTCCACTGTGTGTATGTGCCACGTTTTGTATATCCATTCATTTGTGGATGGACATTGGGTTGTTTCCATGTTTTACCTATTGTGGATACTGCTGCTATAAACATTGGTTGTCAAGTATCTGTTTGTGACCCTCTTTTCATTCTCTTTAAGTACATACCTAGAGTTTGGATTACTGGATCAAATAGTAGTTTTACATTTAACTTTGTGAGGAACTGCCATATTGCTTTCCACAGTGGCTATACAATTTTACATTCTCATCAACAACACACTAGAGTTGCAATTTCTATGCATGCTCTACAGCATTTGCTATTTTCCTTATTTCTAATAATAGTCATTCTTATTGGTGTGAAGTGGAATCTCAGTGTGATTTTAATTTCCATTTCCTTAATAGCTAATGATGTTGATCATTTGTTCTTGTGTTTATTGTTGTTTTTTTTAATATCTTCTTTGAAAAAATGTCTATTCAATGTTTTGCCCATTTTTTTAATTGGTTAGTTTGACTTTTTGTTAAGTTGTAGGAGTTTGTTAACATTCTGGACCTTAAATCTTTATCTGTTTCATGGTTTGAAACTATTTTCTTCTATTCTGTAGGTCATCTTTCACTTCCTTTATAAATTTCCTTTGATGCACAAAAGTTTTTATTTTTGATGAATTCATATTTCTTTTTGGTTGTTCTTGCTTTTGGTATCATATCTAAGACTCCATTGCCAAATCCCAGTTCACAAAGATTTTCTCCTATGCTATCATTTAAGAGTTTTATATTTTTAGTGCTTATTTTTAAATCTTTGATCCATTTTGAGCTGATTTTTGTATTTGGTTTGGGGTATGGGGTTAACTTCATTCCTCTGTATGTGGATATCCAGTTTCCCCCAATGTCATTCTTTAAGAAACTATTCTTTCCACACTATATGTACTTAAGACCCTTGTCAAAATCAATTGGCCACAGATGCAAGGGTCTATTTCTGGACTTTCAGTTCTGATCCAAAGAGCTATTTGTCAATACCACATTGTTTTGATTACTGTTGCTTTGTAATACAATTTGAAATTGGGAAGTTTGGGTCCTCCAACCCTGTTTGTTTTTTTCAAGATTGTTTTAGCTATTTGGGGCCCCTTGCATTTCCATATAAATTTGAGGATCAGTTTTTCCATTTCTTAAAAAAAAAGGCTACTAGAATTTTAATAGGGATTGCATTGAATTTGTATATTGCTTTGAGTAATATTGACATATTAACAATGTTAAACTCTTCTAATCCATGAACATGGGATGTCTTGCCATTTATTTAGATCTTCTTTAATTGCTTTCAGTGGTGTTTTGAAGATTTCTATACATAAGTCTTTTGTAAACTTAAATTTATTCCTTAATATTTTATTGTTAGATATTATTGAAAATGGAATTTTTAAAAATTTTCTCTTCAGATTGTTCAGATTACTAGCATATAGGATCATGTTTGCTTTTTTGTGTGCTGATGTTGCACCCTGCCACTTTGCTGAATTCATTTATTATCTGTAATAATTTTCTTGAGGATTTCTTTGGATTTTCTATATTTAAGATCATGTCATCTGCGAATAGAAATAGGTTTATTTCTTCTTTTCCAATTTGATACCTTGTTTTTCTTTTTCTTGCTTAATTGCAAGAACTTCTAGCACAATATTGAATAGCAGTGGTAATAGCAGGTATGCTTGCCTCATTCCTGATCTTAAGGGGGAAAGCTTTAAGTCTTTTACCACTGAATATGAAGTTAGCTGTGGGCTTTACATAAATGGCCTTTACCATGTTGAAAAAGTTCTCTTCTGTAGCAGTTTGGCATTGTTTATGAATTCCAAAAATAGTTATTGGATTATGTTTGTAACTGAAGTTTCAATTTTACTTAATTAAACTATTATTAGGGCTTTGATTGGGCCACGTCAGTAGGGCATTGAGCCCCCACCCCTTGGTGGGTGGGGACTCACAGATAAAGTCTTGGCAAAAGACAGAGTTGGGAATTTTAATGCTGGAGTCTGGGAAAATAAGCACACAGAAGAGCTTGGTCATGAGGAAAGAGAAAATGCCCCCAGAAGAGAAAAAAGCCATTCGCCTGATCTTCTACAGCTGGCTTTGTGGAGAAAACAGAGGAGCTGAGCCTGGTGAGAAGCAAACCCTGGGAAGAGAGGAACCCAGGAAGCCTGAACCCTCACAGGTGTCGGCAGGCATTTTGCTCCAACACATGGCAATAGACTTTGGTGAGGGAAGTAACTTATTCTTTATGGCCTGGTAACTATAGGCGTCTACCCCCAAAAAATACCGTTCATAAAAGCCAACAGATTTCTGGTATTTTGCATCAATACCCCTTTGGCTGACTAATACACCTTCTATTCCTACATTTCTCAGTATTTTTCAAGAAAGAACCTAAATTTTGTCAAATGCCATTTCTGAATGTATTGAGATAATCATTTATTTTTTCCCCTTCATTTTATTTATGTAGTGTATTACATTTATTGATTTTCATTGAACCACCCTTGAATTCCTAGGACAAATCTCACTTGTTCATGGGTTATGATCTTTATTATGACATTGGATTCAGTTCACTAGTATTTTGTTAAGGAGTTTTGCATCTATATTCATATGGAAAATTGGTCTGTAGTTTTCTTTTTTTGTGGTGTCTACACCAGTCTTTGGTATTAGAGTAATTTTGGTCTTGTACAATGAATTAGGAAGTTCTTCTCTTGAATTCTTTGGAGAAGTTTGAGAAGGATTTTCATTAATTCTTCTTTGCATGTCTGGTAGAATTTAAAAATGAATTCATCTGCTCCTGGGCTTTTCTTTGGTGAATGTTTTTTGATTATTGAATTAGTCTCTGAATTTGTTATAAGCTTATTGATATTTTCTACTTCCTCTTGAGTCAATTTGGGTAATTCGTGTATTTTTGGGAATTTTCAATTTCTTCTAGGCTGTTGTACAATTGTTCATAGTGTTTTATAATACTTTTTATTTTTGCAAGGTCAGTAGTGATATTACCATTATCATTTCTGATGTTAAGTATTTGCATCTTTTCTCCTTTCCATCTGTCTAACTAAAGGTTTTTAAAACTCTCTCCTTTCAGTTCTGTCACTGTTTGCTTCATATAATTTGGTGCTCTGCTGTAAAGTGCATATGTTTATAATTGTTGTCTTGTTGAATTGACTCTTTTATTGCTATATAATGTCCTTCTTTGTCTCTGGTAACAGTTTTTGGCTTAACATCTATTCTGTCTTTTATTGATAAAGCCATCCCTGCTCTCTTTTGATTACTATTGCATGAAATATTTTTTTTCATTCTTTCACTTTAAACCTATTTGTATCAATGGATTTAACATAGGTCTTTTGCAAACAACATATTGCTGGGTCATATTTTTTTATCCATTTTGTCATTCTCTGCCTTTTGATTGGAAAATTTAATTCATTCATATTTAGGGAAATTACTGATAAAGCAAAATCTACTTCTGCCAATTTGCTAGTGGTTTTGTGTGTGTGCTTTTATAATTTTTTGTCAGTCCATTCCTCCATCACTGCCTTCCCTTTTTTTTTTAGATAATCTTTAATAAGGGGCCTTTTTGAATCACTTATCCTTTCCTTTTGTGTAGATTTCTTAGATATATTCTTTATTGTTGCCACAGGGATTACATTTAGCATACTAAATCTATTGCAATTTAGTTTTTTTTTTTATTCCTACTTGACTTCAGTAAGCACACCTACACAGTACCCATATTACTCTATCCCTCCCTTTTATGCTGTTCATTTCATAAATTACATCTTCTTGCATTATGTGCACAAAACAAAGATTTATGCTTGTTTTTATGCATTTGAATTTTCAGCTTCAAAAAAAATAAAAGACAGCATTACAAAGGAAAAATGAAATAATACTGGTATTTGTATTTATCCATATTGTTACTTACATTGGAGATATTTATTTCTTCATCCATCATTGAGATAGAGTCTAATGTCTTTTCCTTTCAACATGGAGGATTCCCTTTAGTATTTCTTATAAGGCAGGTCTAGCGGTAATGAACTTCCTAAGTTTTTGTTTTTCTGGAAATCTCCCTCATTATTGAAGGACTCCCTTGCCAGCTATATTAGTCTCAGATGACAGATTTTTTTTCAATACATTAAATATGTTCTCCTATTACCTTCAGGTTTCTGTGGTTTCTATGAGAAATCAGATGTCAATCTTCTTAACAATCCCTTATATGAGATGTTTCCGTTTTCTCTCACTGTTTTTAAGATTCTGTCCTTCTCTTTGGCATTGGATGGTTTGGTATATGCCATGGTGTATATGGCATTCATTGAGCATCTTGCATTTGTATATTCATATAATTCATCAGATTTGGAAGTTTTCTGCCATTATTTTTTCAAATGTTTTTTCTGCCACTTTATCTTCTCTCCCTCAGAATTCCTCTGATGTGTGTATTGGTATGTTTGATGGTGTCCCACAAGTTTCTCAGGCTCCATTCATTCGTGTTTTTTTTTTTTTTTTTTTTTTTTTTTTTTATTCTTTGTTCTCTCTGCTCTTCAACAAGGGCAATTTCAGTAGTTTGGTCATCGAATTATTGACCCTTTCTTCTGCCTCCTCAAATTTGCTCTTGAACTCCTCTATTTAAGTTCTCAGTTATTATACTTTTGAGTTCCAGTATTTCCATTTGGTTCTTTTTTATATTTATTTCACTATTGATTAGCAAGTCCAAAGACTCCTTCCTCTGGAATATTTTCTGTCAAATTCTTTTTTTGTTGTAACTGGGATATACTTTCTTGTCTCCTTGTATGTTTTGTAATTTGTTGTTGTGTAGAATGGGGCATTATTAGTATTAGGTTATGGTAATTCTGGAAATCTGGTTCTCACACTCTTCAGTAAACCAGACTAAGAACATGACCAATAAATAAATAAATAAATAAAAAGAAAAAAAGAAAGAGAGAGGAGAGAGTGGGTGTGTAGGGAAACTAACAGACAAACCACCCATGCAAAAATATATATATATATATTGAAGTGCATTGCCTCTCTAAGTATTTGTTACATGCCAGTGGAAAGCCAGAAGCTGCTGCTTTAGAGGCTGAAACTCAGGCCAGTGTCCTTGCTCTTCTCTCGTGATGAATCTGATCCAGAAATAAAAACAAAGAAAGAAATGAACCAACAAACCAAAAAAAAAAAAAAAAATTAGTGCAATGGCTCTTCATGTCCCGGAGGTGCTCATATAAGGTCAGAAGATGCTGCTTCCGAGAGAAATAGAAACTAGCATATGCACTGGGCCATCAAGAATCTACCAGACTAAATAATAAAAGATAGAGAAGAAAGTCAACTAGTGAAAAGGTGTGTTGGGTCTTTAAGTCATGGTACATACTGGTGTGAGCCAAGAAGCCACTGTTGAGAGGGCTGAAACCAAGACCAGAGGCTATGCTTTGCCATCAGGGTACTGCCAGCCCAGGAAACACCGAAACACAGAAGGGGGAAAAAAAGGCCAAGCTCTTTAAGTCCAGCTTCTTTGCTGATACTTCATGGATCCCCAGATTGACCTCGACCCTTACCCACAACTATTTTGGAGGGTTCTTCTACCTTCCTTGTCCCCACTGGCCCCTTCTGGAATCCAGACTGTGTCGCTGCAGCTGCTGCCATTACCGCAGTTGCAGCTGTTTCCGCAGTCACTGACACAGATCTTTGTGCTTTCATTTACAAAAGCTGAACTCTTAGCAGCCTCTTTCTTCCCCTGGCATTCCTGTGGTTATTCTACACGTTAATTACGGTTCCAGGGTTACCACCTAGTTAATTCCAGTCTCTTTTTCCAACTCTTCCATTTTACCAGTAAAAGGAGCAATTTGTGAAACTTTCTACTCTGCCATTTTGCACCTGTGCTCTCTAAATATTATTGTAATGATAAACAATATGTAATTATATTTTTATATTGCTATGTTATGAAAGAGTGTATGTTGGATACATTAAATCCATGGCAAAAAAGTGATTATATTGTTTGCAACATAAAGAAAGACTGGAAAATACAATTTTCCAAGATATCTATATGCAGCATCTTTACAGTTAGTACATTGAATAAACAACAGAAAATCACACTGGATTTTCAAGTGTGAAATCAAGGATATAGGTTTTGTTTTTGTTTTGTTTTTTTAATCCATTTTATTTTATTTTATTTATTTATTTATCCCCCCTTGCTGCTTGTGCTCGCTGTGTCCATTTGCTGTGTGTTTTTCTGTGTCTGCTTGTCTCCCTTTGTTGCATCATTTTGTTGCTCCAGCTCACCGCACCACGCAAGCCAGCTTGCCTTCACCAGGAAGCCCCAAGAATCAAACCTGGGTCCTCCCATATGGCAAACAGGAGCCCAACCATTTGAGCCACATCCGCATCCCAGGGTATAGGTTTTTTATAAAAGATGCCTAGTCGTTCCCTATTCCAGATTGCAGCATTCCTCCCAGTCCCACAATGCAAGGGCTTTGTTCTTACTAACATTTAATTTTCAGAGCAATTCTATCAGGTAGGACAAGTTATTACCCACTTTACAGATTAAGAAAATGAGCCAAAGAGAGATTGAAGAATATTCCCAAACTCATGCAGTCCTAAATAACCAAGCTATATGCAATAGTCATGAAAAAATTAAGTACCAGAAAAAGATAAAGATCAACTATAATGGGGTTCCATTGTTTAAATGTCTGAATATTATACATCATTAAAAGCTATATATCTTTTATTAATGTCCAACACATTCAAATAGTTATTTTTTCCTTCAAATAATTGCTTTAATAATTATACCAAAAATAGTAACTTGGTTTCTATGGTGTTTTATTTTTTTACAACTTATTTTACACTTTAAATATGTGAACACACACAAGTAGCAGCCTATTATCAGTTTTGTTCACTTAGGAAAATAAACTTGGAAATCAGGATTAATAAGTGATTTTTGACTAGCCTGTCAAACCCACCCAGATTAGGCAGAGCAATCTTTCTAACAAATAGTGCTGAGAAAACTTGATATCCATAGCAAAAGAAAGAAAGAGGACCCCTATCTCACACCTTATACAAAAAATTAACTCAAAATGAATAAAAAAAACAAAATATAAAAGCAAGAACCATAAAGCATCCAGAAGAAAATGTAAGAAAATATCTTCAAGACCTAGTGGTATGTTGTGGATTCTTAAAGGAGATAAGATGCAGACCGAAATGGACTACTGATATGATATGTAGAAGTTTTAATTAGTTTTACTGTAAAATTGTGGAAATGAAAAGTGTTGATGGTAGCATATTACAGTGAATAACAGCTGGTTTATATATAAGGATGTGGCTGAAAATAGTAGTCTAGGATGTAAATGCCAATTGACAGAAGGTTAGAGAATAATCTAGGGACTGAATAGCACAGTAAACCTAGAAGTAGATGAGAATTATGGTTAATGGTACAGATGCAAGAATGTCCTTTGTGAGCTAGAACAGATGTATATCACTGTTGCAGGGTGGTGGGAATGTGGAGAGGCATGGGAAAAATACAACTGGAGTGACCTATAGACTGGGTTAACAGTAATAATGCAATATTCTTTCATCTATGCCAAAGATGTACTGTGTTGTTAATGGGGGAGTATGGAGAATATGTGCCAAATGTATGCTATGGACCTGGTAATGGTTGGATGATATAATCTCATAATCTGTGGCAAATGTTCCACCATGGTATGGTGTATTGATAGAGGGGTGTTGTTTGGGAATTCTGCAAATGCGCATGATTGTTTTGTAAGTTTACAACTTATGTCATAAAGATATATTTAAAAAATGATAATAGAGTGGGTTGGGGAAAAAATACATCAAATGTAAGATAAGGACTATAATCAGCAGTAAGAGTTTGACAATATTCTTTCATAACTTGTAGCAAATGTCTCACAACAATGCAAGATGTTGATGGAGGGTTGATGTATGGGACCTCTATATGATGTTATGAATGTTTGCTTTGTAAGTTTACAACTTTTACTATATACTTATTGTTTATGTATGTTCGTGTATAAATGATATAATAATAATAGGGTGGGTTGGGGGAAAATACTTTGGTTAGTAGTAATATTTTGAGGATGCTCTTTAAACATTAGTTAAAAATGTTTAACAACAATACAAGGTATTTGTGGTAGGGTGAGGTATGAGTGCGCTGTATGATGTTATGTATGTTTGTTTTGTAAGGTCACAACTATTGCTATACACTTATTGTTTATGTATGTTTATGTATGAGTGATATACTTCAATAAATAAAAAAAAAATTTTAAAAACCACAACTGTAAAAAATAAGCATGCTCTTTATGTAAAAATTGGAAATCTATATAAGCCTTATTAATAAATAAAAAAGCAAGAGGCAGATTATTGTATATTGTATGCCACTATTTGTTTAAAAAATCAGCTAATGTCTATTGATCTATCTATCAAATCTGTAGAACACACAACGAAAATAACAACCATGGTTATCTGCTTGCAAGATTGGGGAGGAAAATGGGCAGAGACATTTCAAGTGCATATTATCTTTTACTATTTTTTTTAATTTGTGAATCATGAGAGTTTTCTACCTAGCAAAAGTTAAATTGAAATATGATTAAATAAAGACCTCCCATTGCCTAGTATAAACCGCAATCTAGACTGAAATCTGTGGAGCAGTTTCAGAGAGCCCAGGTGAGACAACATCATAGTGATTATTATGTAAGTTGAAGGAGGTAGCAGTGGGTATGTTAAGAAGATGTTTATACATTCTGGATACATTCGGAAGGTCATAAAAAGAATTAGCAAACTATAGCCCTTATATAAAATCAAGACCACAGCATGTTTCTGTAAATAAAGGTTTATTGGAATATAGCTGTTTTAATTTCTTAGGCTGCTCAAAGCAGATGCCATGAAATGGGTTTGTTTTCAACAACAGGAATTTATTAGCTTACAGTTTGAAGTTGTGAGAATATCCAAATCAAGGCATTATCAAAGCGTTACTGCCCAAAGACCAGCTACCAGCGATCCTTGGTTCTTCAGACACAAGGCACATTGCTGTGTCTGCTGGTCTCTCTCTCCTCTTCTAGGTTTCTTTGCTTCTTCCTTCCATGGCTTTCTCTTTTTCTTTTATTTATTCTGTTTGTAAAGCACTCCAGTAAAAGGATTAAGACCCATCCTGAGTGAGGAATGAAATAACATCATCAAAATGAAATAGCCCCATCAAAAGATCTTATTTACACTGGTTTCACACCCACAGGAATAGATTAGCTTTAAGAACATGATTTTCTTGAGTACATACACCAATTCCAAACCACCACAACAGCCACACCCATTCCTTTACATTATTGTCTTTGACTGATTTCACACTATGAGAGCAGAGTTGACTGATTTCACACTATAAGAGCAAAGATTGTATGGCCTGCAAAGCCTATAATATTTACAAGCTGTCCCTTTACAGGAAAAGTTTGCTCATCTATGGTATGACTTGTAGTCATTTCTGATGGATTGCTCATGTTGTATTAAATAATAGTAAAGATTGTCTCCACAGTGTTTAGCCTAAGCAACAGGCAGATTGGAATTGCCATTGATAAGCATTTATTAAAATAGGAATCTTGGAGTGCAAAAACTCTGGGGTGATGAAGACTAAAACATTCAGTAGAATATGTGTGAATTCCCTGACCACATGGTTCCTTATATTCCAGCTTCAAAAACAATTGTTTTTAAGATAGAAAATAAAGAATTATAGGTTCTAAATCTAACAACCCTTTGTATAATTCATTTAAACTTTCAAATTTAAAATTTTCTAATGTATAAAATAATAGGCTCAACTTGATATCTAAATACCTTCCCCATCAAAAATATGTGAAATTGTTACTGAAATTTCACTATATACATACCCCTCTTTTAAGTATTGCTTTTAAGGATGGTTAGGTTGGTATAGGATGCAAAATATCTAGTTAGGATACCAGGTAACCTGCCCACTGAGGGGAAGTTAATAAATGCTTATAGAATAAGCAGATCAACTTGGTATGATTTGTGCATTATATGCCCTTATAGTCATAAAAGTGTGTGAAAATTAATATTTATAAATACATTTGTCATTCATATCTTACTTGAATTTCTGTATAATGCAATTCTATATTAGTAAAAAATTGCTAAGTTAGGAAATTATACATGAATATATATGCACAATACCAATCACATGCTGCATTTGCTTTTGATTCACATAAAGACATCATCAAAAAAAATTAAAAATTTTGTTTACTGACCTTCTATGTTATTAAACTTTTATACCACTTACATTTTGAAACTTAATAAGGGGGAAATAAATAACCAGTCTAGATGGCATGTAGACCTCCACCAGACAATCATCACACCATTTTAGTTTGATATTTTAGCATAAACATAAATAATTTTGATGGTAAGCAATTTCAGGAGTATAATTCCTGAAGAACATAAGGCATTCCTTTGCAAGTTTAGCAACTTACTATATTACAACAAGTTATATTGTTGAATTTATGTCACCTCCTTTGACTTAAAAAATAAATATAACCTGAGTGGAATAAAAATCAGAGTTTCTCAGTGTTTTCTATCAGTTCTCATTTCATTAGAAGCTTCTAATTTTATGAGTATACTTTAACACTTCAAAGAGATCTGTGTAATCTGAAAGCCAAGAGATAGAATTTCTAATTGTCACTCTGTTGTGTCATAAAGACATTTTCAGGTCTCTTGTGTGCTTTTCCAAATTATTAAATGCATCTCAGTACTTCTGGACCTATTTTAAAGTGCTAGCCATTATTTTTAAAGTAATGTTATCTTTATTTTTTTTTCACATTTTAAACTTTTTCTTGGGTGCCCATTTTCACTTTCTCTTTTTCCCCATACACAACTCTTCAGAAATGCTGCAAGATATAGAATTTCATTATATCCAATTTTTATGAAAGTAGAAGTGCATTTTCTTCCTCTGGTAGACTCTACAATGACTAAATTTGTATCCCCCAAAACATAAAGTGGCAATGTCATTATTCTTGCACATACTTAGTGAAACCCTATTTCCATTATCTATAAGATTATTTCTCTTTTGTTTCCTATATTCAAACAAATTCTATTCTCAGATCAGTCAGTAACTGGAATTGCATTCAGCATAGGGTAATTTTGTCATATGAAATCCAAATTTTCCCCAATTTATTTGAAAACTTCTACACATCGTCATAAGTTAACTAAAATAGGTTTATCTACATATATGCAGTTATTTACAATCATCATCTGTTATTCTCATCCAGGTTCCTTACTTTATCCTCTGGCAACTTTTTAATCATCACAATTTCATTTTTCAAAGATTGTGGGGAGATGGCGACAGACTAACAGGCAGAGTTGAATGCTCTCAAACACACACAAAAGAAAAAAAAAATGGAGAAAGAGGCAAAAGCTGGCAGGAGGACCTACTTTGGGAGTCAGCAGACCAGGGCAGTGCTGCACAACTCCCAGGAGAGTGAAGGACAGAGAGATGAAGAAGCTGAAATGACAAACATGCCTCACCAAGCCCCTGTGGCACCCAGAAAGGGCTTCCTTCCCTCATCCCAAGATACTAAACTTGAGTAAAATCCCTGGCTCACTGCAGTCACCTGAGAGTGGATCACACATCTTCCTTCCTGTCAGCTGTTTTAAGCGAAAAGGGGCAGGGGAGGAGGTCAGGGTGCTTTTCTTCAGTGAATCCAGCCAGCATAGCCCACTTTGAATCACAGCTTTGGAGATACAACACAGGAACACAGGAAAGAGGAGACAAGAACCTCAGTGGAAAGGTGCATTAACTAGCATCATCTGCTGGCCAGTCTGGAAATTGCAAGTACAAAAATTGTTTATTCACTCTGTATCCAAACCCTAGGAGGAAATCAGTGCCCCACTAGTGAGTTCATGGCCCAATTTTGAAAACTTAGGGTGGGCAATTTTAAAGATTGAAAATAAGTTGAACCAAATATCAAAGAAAAGTTGTGAAAATTTTTAAAAACAATAAGCAAGAGAAATTAGCCATCAGAATAAATTCACTAACATATTCAGATGCCTAGACATCAGCAAAAAATTACAAGCTATACTAGGCAACAGGAAAAGATGGCCTTGCCAAAAGAGCAAGCCAAATATCTTGAAGAGATACAGAATTTAAGACAATTAAATTCTGTTGTGTGTGATAATCACTTCTAAATCACATCAAAGAATTTATAGAAAATATGGTGAAAGAAATAAAGGGTATTAAGAAGACACTGGGAGAGCATAAAGAACAATTTGAAAGCCTGCAAAGAAAAGTAACAGACCTTATGAGAATGAAAGACAGGATGGATGAGATAAAAAAAAAAATACATTAGAGGCACATAAGAGCAGATTTGAATTTCTTGAAGACAGAATTAGTGATTTTGATGACAAAACATCTGAACTGGAAAAGACAGAAGGACAGAGAGAGAAGAGAAAGGAAAAAATGGAACAGAGTCTCAGGGAATTGAATGACAATGTGAAATGCACAAACATTCACATTCTTGGTGTTCCAGAAGGAGAAGAGAATGGGAAAAGCACAGAAAGCATATCTGAGGAAATAATCACTGAAAACTTCCCAAACCTTATGAAGGATATAAATATTAATATCCAAGAAAGACAACACACCCCAAACAGAATAAATCCGAATGACCTACCCAAGACACCTTGTATTCATAATGACAAATATCAGAAATAAGGAGAGGATTCTGAAAGCAGCAAGAGAGGCAAAGCATCACATACAAAGGAAACTCAATAAGATTAACTGCTGACCTCTCACCAGAAACCATGGAGGCAAGAAGAAAGTGGTATGATGTATTTAAAGTACTAAAAGAGAAAAACTGCCAGCCAAGAATTCTGTATCCAGCAAAACTGGCCTTCAAAAATGAGGTTGAGTTCAAGGTCTTCACAGACAAACAAAAACTGATACAATATATTACCAAAAGACCAGAATTACAAGAGATACTGAAGGGAATGCTGCAGCCAGAAAAGAAAGGAAAAAAAAAAAAACAAGGGTGAAAGATTTGGAGAAGAGTGTTGAAATGAAGATTATTAGGAAGGGAAAACTAAAGGATAAGAAGACGGACAATAGAATGGTATGACAACAGAGAATCAAAGAACAAAATGGATGAAATAAATAATGTCTATACAGTAATAATACTGAATGTTAATGAATTGAACTCCCCAATCAAAACACACAGACTGATAGAAAGGATTAAAAAATATGAGCCAACTATATGTTGTCTACAAAAGACAAACCTCAGATGAAAAGACACAACAAGGTTAAAAGTGAAAGTTTGGAAAAAGGTATTCCATGCAAATAGAAACCAAAAAAGAGCTGCAGTAGACCAGATAAATGTAAAATAGCAATATTATATGAACAATAATTACTCAGTGCAAGTAGCAAATTGTTCCTGCAATCAGTATTCTGTAAGTTTCCTCATACAAAATAAACACTTTCTTTTTTTTGAGGAGGACTGGAGAAGAGATATATTTTTGGATACTTCATTTTTCTTTAACCCTTTCTTATGCATATTCATTAATTAAAATAATCCATTTGGACCAATTTTGATTTAGCATGACTACTGTTGAAGAAGATTTTGAGTTTTTCTGCCTCATAAAATTATGAGTTGGCATATTGTTATCTGCTTAATTCATTCCAGTAAGATGTGAAGAATTTCCAAACAGAAAGTTGATTATCCAGAAAGAATTATGGCCTAAATGGAAATTAAATAACTAAACCAATAATTTATTTCATTCTTAGAGATTATTATGTCCCATAATTAGAGCTGTAATGTAAAAAGTAGAATTATATTATAATTAATTTCTACTATTTAAGAATTATTATTTACATTTACCAATGTTTGTTGCTATATCTTCTATTTCTTATAATTGATTATATTAAATCTAAACTGGCCTTGTACTCTCTTTTAAAATTTTTAATTTGTTTCCATCTCTTTCTGTATTTATTTTGCACTTTTACAATAAAAGTATTTTTAACAGTTAAAAAAAAGCCATTGATTATACACTTTGGATGGATCATATGGTATATAAATAGATCTAAATAAATCTGCTTAATAAACAAATAAATAATTATGCAAGAATAGCCAGATATAGCAGCTATGCACAGCAGGGGAAACAGAGAGATTGAGAGGATAAGATTCTCCTTGTTTGTCTGTTTGTCTGTTTTTTGTTTATTATTATTATTCAAATAGTGAAAATGCTTTAATAATGATTGAGGTGATGAATGTACAACTATGTGATTATACCAAATACCATTGATTATATACTTTGGATAAATTGTATGCTTTATTAATATGTATCAATAAAATTGATTTGCTTAAAAAAAATTCCTTTTTCTGTTTCTAAACTTACTAATTATAAATGTATAGACAGATTCTTCCTTAGGCATAGGTTAATAATTTATACTTATAATTTATATAAAGATAGAATCAGAATATTTTTTAAAAAACCAGAAAGATATCCCTGTGGGTTGTTATGTTTACTAACACTCTATAAGGTCAGTTCATAGGGCAAACTATCATATAACTATATACTTTTCCTATGTACTTTGGTTGCCACAAAAGAACAGAAAAATATTATCATTTAATGAGCAAACTTGTTTACCCCATGAATACATATAATAGCCAAAATCTAATCATCTCATATTTTGCATTAAATTCAAAAGAATATTTTATATTCATAAGAAAACATATCAAGAAATCTTTCTTTTGTTTAATGTTTTGTTTTTATTACAAAAACACAACAGGAAAATACAAAGTTTCTTTGGCCAGGAGGGGAAAAGCCTACAAAAGTATATAGAATAAGATGTCTGTTTTCCTTCCCATGTTTTTCTTCTATTCTTTCTAACCCAATCAGAGCACTCTGCTCCTTTTCCCCCAGGAATCCTTCCAGAAATTTTGTTATGCATTAGCATACACATTTTAATACATACTATCTAGCTGTCTTCAATACATCCTGTTCTGCAACTTGCTTTAATTAATATATTACACTTAGCAATATATCAAAGGTATGTTTCCATGTTGGTACATATAGGTCTACCTCATCCAAATAGCTACATGGTTTTCTGTGTTAATCATGCAACTTAAGTCACTTGACCTGTACTATTTTAAGACATTATAAAAATTGCAGAGGGAGGGCAAAATGGAGTCAGTTTTGGAGGGTATACACGAACTAGCTCTCCCGGGATGGCTGCTTGTGGACGGGGTCCTGCCCGAGGGTCTGTGCTGTGGGCGCACGGAGCGAGAAGCTTGGGTCATCTAGCAGCGGGCATATCGACGGCGTGGAGTGATCGGTGGAGATTCGTGAGTTCTGAGCCTGCCTGTGGTAGTTAACACAGACGGTTGAGCCCCGCCCACACAGAAAATGGCTGTCTGGAGCCGCGAGTCCTACATCAGCCACTCCCGCCACAGGCGTGAGGGAGCATACTCTGAGGGAGGGATGGCTCTGACAGAAGGTGGAGAGGGGTTTAACTTCTGTCGATTTGGCTGCCTGGACTCCCTCATAGCTTTGGGGAGCAGATAAGCTGGATTGAAACAGTGCCAGGCTGAGGGGAGAGGCAAATCTGCTGAGCAACTTGATTTGCCCAGCAGCCCGCTGACACTGAGGCCTGGCCCCAGAGGGGGTGGAGTCAGCCAATTTTATCGCTCTGCACTGACAAACATCAAAGCTTCAGTGATCCTGGTCAGGTCAGGAAGTGAGTAGGGCTCGATTAGTTTCCACGAGCCTATTTAGGGTCCCCTCAGTGAAGGGGGTGCTCTAGCAGAGGATTTCTTTTGGGCCCCTTATATCGCCAAAAAAAAAAAAAAAAAAAA
>JAQZBX010016973.1:0-10803 GCA_029593785.1 Cabassous unicinctus
TAAAAGCGCCAGCCATTGATGATGTAATCTCCCTGATTGATGCAGATGTAATCAGCCATCCACGCAGTAAACTCACTGGTGATTGAAGTCCATAAATGCTCTTGTATTACAATTAGCCCAGGGCTTGTTGGAACAAACACCTGGACACAATTACCTGGCCGAGTTGACACATTAGCCTAACCATTACAGTTCCCATGGGGCAGATGGATGAAACTCTGGTGTTTACAGTTGCAGATTCTCTCTGTTCCTTGGGATGAACATTGTCCACCACCATCTCCTTGATAGTTGTCCTGGGTGAGTCCAATGAATTGGAAAGTAGGTGTTGCAATGCTGTTGAGATTCAGGGCCCAACTGGCACATGGATGGGCCAAAGATTTAAGTCTCTTGGACATACACCTATCAAGTATAGTACTAACTATAGGTTCAAATAGAAGGGGCAGAAGATCCATGTGAGGGAAACCACAAATTAGTCTAATTCTGTCACACTGGGAGAATAAGTTCCAAGGTAAGACCCACTGGCAGGGTGCCAAATTCCTGAGCTGTCTGCTTTGTCTATAGTGTCTGAATGTTTCCAGAGCCACAAGGACCCTGCTATTTGAGGCAATATTTACTGTGGCAGTCAATGAGATCCTGCTGAGACATGCATAAGCATACCTCTGGAATTACCTCCCAAATCACTTTGCAATCTCTTGGCCATAAGACCTCATCCTTATTTACCTTTTCCCCCTTTTGGTCAAGATCTTTTTCCAGGTTCATTGCTAGTTGGTGTGTGGTAATAATCCCTTGGTGCCAGGGAGGCTCATCCCTGGGAGTCATGTCCCATGCTGGGACAAAAGTAATGCATTTATATGCTGAGTTTGGCTTAGAGAGAGGCCACATTTGAGCAACAAGGAGGCTTTCAGGCAGTAACTCTTGGGCAACATATAATACTAAGCTAAGTTTCAATTTCCAAAGAAAAGGTTCATAAGTACAGTCCTCAATATCAAGGCCCATCGCAATGGTCCATTCTCCTTCACTAGCCACTGCCCCTGTACTTAGGGGATTCTTACTGTCCCATTATAAAATGTGGCAGAGCTCCCCAGGATGGGAATTTGATATTCTTTCCATTATCATGTGGATCTCCACCCATCATGAAAATGCCCCATGAACACTTGAACACATTCGTATACCTTAGCAATATGCCCCATGTGAACCTCCTCCCATGCATCACCCACCACTGACACCCTGCACCAATGATCCTCCCATGCCATAGTTGTGACCCTTCTGTGATTCAAAATTTCTTCAAAATGAAACCAACAAAATAACTAAATTAAATAGGAAGATGAAATAATAATGATAGTTTAAAAAACAACAAATAAAATACAAAAAAAATTGAAAAAATTTGAAAAATTTTTTGGCATTGTGCCTTTCATCACTGTAAGATCTTGTATGTACATGTCTTGTATGTACAGTGACTTTTTTTTCTGTATATTGCCCCATTGTCTTTTTTTTCTTTCATTTTATCTCCAAAGAAGCTTTAGGTTACAGAAAATTCATGTACAGAATAAAGGGGATTCTTTATCTTTTTCCCCTCTCCCCTATTAATAACATTTTACATGTGGATGGTACATTTGTTACAATTGATGTATAAATATTGAAGCATTGCTACTAATCATGGTCAATGATTTACATTATAGTTTATATTTTGGATTGTATACTTTTATAAATTTTGGCAAAATTTAAAATGGCCTGCATCCATTATTGCAAGATCATGAAGAACAATTCTAATGCATTGTTTCGGTGGGTAGAAACCCACACAATAACTGAAAGAATATCGAATTCCCATCCACGGGAGTCCTGTTACATTTTCTAATAGAATGGCAAGAATCCCCTGAGTACGAGGGCAGTGCATAGTGAAGGAAGACAGACTGTTATGCCAGCGGATCTCACCCAGAATAACTAACAAGGAGATGATGATGGACAATGCCCATCCCAAGGAAAAGAGAGTGTCTGCAACTGCTAGCAGCTACATGCTCTTCTGGGCTCACTCTCCTTACAAACAGTTAGCTGGAGGTCAGGGAATGAAAAATAGTTTTAATATTTGCCTTAGGCAAACAATTCAGAAAGATCTTCTATTAAAATGTTACACATCCATAAATCAATTATGAAATAGAAATGATTTATGGATTATCTCAAGCCAAAATCTTGTTTGAGATCTTGAATTACTACAGAATTCTCATCTTAAAATAATTTTCAAAAGATATGTCTTTACTTTTCTTCATTTTATATCAACATTGTTGCCTCTGATATTCCATTGAAGCATCTGTAATTAAAATATGTACAGTTTTATCTGGGTCTCCTCATAGGTATTTAATAAACACAGTAAAAGTTAAGTTTAAGCTCCAAAACTTTTCCTGGGTATACGTGCACAAGACAGATTGGACTGACTGAAGATTTGTTTGGTGCAATTTTCTATAGGCTGAAGTATCAGAGAATTTGGAAGTTATTGGACCCAGAAAAAAAATCTCATGAGTTTATTTACACAGAGATCATATTAATGACAAAACTCCAAAAATACAAATCTCTCAAACTTCTAAAGAAAATTATATTTCCCAAATTGAAAATCTATAAGATTCAGCCCAACTTAAGAATTTACAATTATCTTTCAATCATGTAGAATTTATAAATATTCTATTTGCTTTTACAGTCTCAAAGTGAGATATGGTCATTCCAGTTCACTCTAATTATTCTGGAAAAAAAAACTAAATAATTTCAATGTAAAAATGTAGAGCAAATGCCTATTGACAATGACTCCTTGAGTTAATTGACATTTTAAAAAAGAAACAACCTGGTTTTATTCATTTCCCTTTAAACATTCAGATTTTGTTTAGATTTTGGTTTCAGTTTAACATTCTTTGAGGGCACCATGATCTTCCTAGAAAAAAAAATCTTTTAAGAATATTAATCACTCCGTTTACTAGATTAGTGTTTAATCTAAGGGAACAAATGATTTGTTTCTAGGGATGCTGTTGGCAAAGGATCAGCATTACTAAAAGGAGTATAGAGCCTCCACCGTGCACGAGAATGTTCATATATCAGCTTTTCTTTTCATTAAAAAAAAAAAGAACATTCCTTACCATGCAATTGAAGAGAGTCCTGTAAGGAAAATTAAAGCCTCAAATATAGACCTCTTAGATTTTTTTTTTTTTAATGAAGAAAGGAATACAATATCAAGATCCTTTATAAAGTTTAAAAGTGAATGTATCTTTGCCACGAAATTGTTCTGTTGTTTTTTAAATGAACTTGGAAATTGACCAGGATGAAAGGATGGGCACGGCAGAAACAGCTGTCTACCCTGCTAACGCAGAGCAAGGGCAGACACTGGGGAGGGCTAACCTCTGGGAGAGGTGTAGCTTGATATTTTACGCCTATGCTAGGCAGAATAAAGAAAACATTTCAAGGTAACTAAGCTAAACATCCAGTTATATATTACAGAAGATGTCCACAAAAGAGACAAACCGCAAGTGAGAAAAATGATATAACTCTTTTAATAATTTTTGTGGATTGTAAAATCATTGAATGAACTTTTCTGTAATTTTTATTGATATCCACCAGAGTCCTTTCCTTGAGGGCAATGTCTCTGGCTGTGTTGCCCCTGACACATCTTTAGCACTTGGAAGAAGGCCTGCTTCATAGAAGATGCTTAATGTATTAGGTTATTTATATAAAGAGAGGAGACGCTAGAGACATTTAATTTAATATTCCCAATATGCATTGTGAACCTTGAGACTTAAAATACTTCTTAGATTTTGACTTGGCTACCTACTATTCACAATTAAGATAGTGTAGCAGTGGTTAAGAGTTCATGCTCTAAAATCTGAGAAAAATCATGAATCATTTGTGATTGATCATTACTTATTTTATGAAGTCAGGCAAGATAACTGTCCTTACGAAACCTGTTTCCTCCTTAGAAAATGTGTAAAATAACAGAAATTACCTTGCAAAATGATTGTGAAAATCTAACAAGGTAAGCCACATCACCATAAGCCCAACTCATATTAAATGTTCAATGAATGGTCATGTGTTAAATAAAGACAAATGAACAACTGAGCATGATTCAACAGGTTATGCAATAGGAAAACTATGTCTATATCCTGTGTTTTCGGGGAGTCTTGCTCAAGTCTGCAGTTTTACATCAACAAGCATAATTTTAAAAAAGTCTTAACACATAAAATGTTGCATTCTGTACATGAGGCAATTAGCTAAATGGTGCATGATCAATATGTAATGATAGTTGGATATCTTCTAAAAAATCAAAATGTTTTTGGGGAAACATTCAATGCTACCAACATTAAGATAAAAAGCCAAACCATTTGATTAAGCATGACTTTCTTTCCATACTAGTCTATAATTAGTACATTTCCCAGATTTTAAAACCATCTAAATTGTTTTATAAGATCTGCTTTGAGTTTTTGTCTTACCTCTGCCAAAAGTGGGTATGAATTATTCAGCTCCAAGTGATGCTTATAAAAAAATAACACTAAATGGCTTTTAAAAACAAACATTATTTCTTGTTCATGTTACACGCGGTGGATGTGGTTCTGCTGCAGGCTGATGATTGGGCTCTGATCTACACCACAGTCTTCTTCATTCTGGGGTCCAGCCTGAAAGAGCATCCCTATGTGGGGCTTGCCCATTCTGTGGCAAAGGGAAAGGATCAAAAGAGGAAGTAGGGAACTGAGGATTTAACATGCCCTTTAAATCTTCTTCACACACATAGCCTTTGAGCAAAACATGTCACATGGTCAAGTACACAGTAAATGAGACAGGGACCAATATTCTTCCCAGAGATGTTACAAGATATTACAAGGAATCTATAATCACTTCATATGTGAAGAGAGAGTGATTGGACAGTGCTAAATATACTTAATACGAGTTGAGAGGTAAACAAATTTTCACCACCTACAGAAATAGTCTGAATGAAATACAAATCAGGTGCATATTTCTTCAGGAAGGCAAGGAAAACAATTAAAAACATTTTTTTAAATGAAGATATTGGTAAAAACTTAATCTCTTTCTCCTGGTTACATGAAAGAGTGGCTGATGCAGGAATAAATCAGTCAATTTCCATGATTTCTTAATGGAAATAGATGAAGAGAGCATTAAGCACACACCAGGAAGTAGCCATTAGCATCACCAATTCATTTGGTCTTTCTGACAAGACTTCCCTTTATAAATAGAAAGAAATGGGTTTTGAAAAGAAGAAGAAAACCAATAAAAAAAATAAAGCCATGTTCAAATCCAATCAAAGAGGCTAATCTCTCAGGAAGGATAGCAGATTGATAAGGCAGGAAGATAAATCAAACAACATCCAAAGCTGAGAACCAACCCTGAGATTTGACAATCAATGAATCACTGGACACCTAATTAGCCTGTCTCCTTAGAACATCATGATCTAAAGGCAAATCGATAGTAGTCAATCATGTTATGATCTTGTTAAATGATGAATGATAACTGAGGACCAGCCAGTCAAAACCTCTCTCCAATACTGCTTTGGGCAATAGAATGTAGGAAGTCCAAGGGGGCAATTGTGAGTTTGGAAATGCAGGAAATATGGTCAGCATCTGACAGTAAATATGGTCATTATAGAAAGGACATTTGACCTAAAGGACTGTGCTATGAACTGTAGGCTTTTTCAGTGACCAGAAAGCTTAAAGGTAATACAAGTCAGAGATGCCCACAAATTCTGGATTCTCTGGTGTTGGAGAAATTCCTAGTGATTTTCCCTTGAGATGTTTCAGCAGTCTAACAACAGGAAGACTGATCTATAGTTAATTACATGCCTCAAACCCAAACTGCCAGCAAGCAGTGGTCTGAAAAACCTAGGTGTCATTCCATCTTGTGACTGCTCTCTGAGAAAGAGGACAACATGGAAGCTTCTTTACAGCCAGAACTTTTTCTTTTCAAGGTAGATGGATATAGATAGATAGATAGATGGATAGATAGAGGTGATAGAAAGATGGTCAATCGATGGCGTTCTGCAAACATTTTACCTTTGCATTCTAACTGAGTGGTTTTCTACCAAGGGCAATTACCTCCCCCTCAGGGGATATTTAGCAATGTCTGAAGACAGTTTGATTGTCACAACTGGGGAGGTACTTCTAGCGTCTGGTGGGCAGAGGCCAAGGATGTTGCTAAACATTCTATTAAGCACAAGACACCCTCCCACACATTTACAGCAAATAATTATTTGGCTCAAAATATAAAGAGGATCAAGGTTGAGAACGCCTGCTCTAACAGAAACTTAAACTTCTCTGAAGACACTACTTCCCCTGTGACCCTGTCACGTTCTGGTTCTACCTTAAGGCCTCTCCATTTGCTGTTCCCTCTGCATGGAAAGGCTGTCCCCTCTATCTCACCGTGGCCTGCTTCCTCACCTCCATCATGTTGACTCAAATATCACCTTCTAAAGGAGGCCTTCTCTCATACCACCTGCCCCTCCCTTCTGCTTTATCAATATTTCCCATACTACTTTATTTATTCTGTTTCTTATTTGTCTTCTCCCATTAGAATTTTAGATCTCTAACAGTATGGACTGCCTCATTCTTTTTCTCAAACAGATATATGAATAACACTTAGAACAATGGAGGACACATATTATGTGGCCCAATAAATAGTTGTTGAATAAATTCACGGACGTTGGTTAGTCCATTATGTGTGGATATCTTTAACCAAACTGTCTATAAATGTCTTAGGTGAGTACCCTTAAGCTCTAATAAAAGTATCTGCGAAGGCAAAACTAGAATGTACTTGTAATATAACAAGCCTAAATCTAATCAACTGCTTGGAATTATTTAATCACAAAGAGAAAAAAAATGTGACCATTGTTACTCAACATCGAAGGGTGGGGGTGGGGGTGGGAGTGGAGAAGAATAGAAACAGAGATATACTATATATAGCAGACCATGACTACAGTCATTTGTAAGTCTGGTGTGGGGCATGAATGATTCATGAAAACTCACCATAGTGAAGGTGGAGAGTGGAATATCCATTGATTTTTTTTTTTAGCCTCCTTTTTCTCTGATTCTATTCTTGCTAAAGAAGTTACTTTCTGATAACTAAATCAGCTTCTGGTTACCCTGATATTTTTTTTTTTTAAAGGCAAGCAAACAGCAAGCAAAAATGGTCTGGTTCCTGAAAAAGTGACTCAACCAGTTAGAAAGACTTGGGGAATTTGCTTAATCTCACTAAGCTGCGGTTCCCTTATCTCTATATATTGGTAACTACTGTATGAGATTTCAGAGCAAATGTTCAACATATACTAGTGTTTTCTTTTTGCTGTGGTGATGCCAATGATATTTTATACTTCAGTCTCTTTTGACCTTGGTGACTGTGTCAGTTTTCCTGAATTTGACCAACCAGAGGAAGCCTGGCAAGACTGAGGTTTGAGATCTTCAAGAACGATGATGGAGATATCATCAGTGTCTTTGCCCTTTGAAGCTCAGCAAAGGTGACCAGCTATTTTGCTTGTCCTTTATGGTAGACATTACCAGTGCTCACCAATATCTGGTTTCCCTCTCCTTCTGGGCATACAGAATGCCACACTTTTCAGCACTCTTGCTGTTAGGTGGGGAAAGTGACTGGTTCTGTCCCATAGTAGTGAGTGGAACTTTTTGACGTGTCATTTTGAAGCCAAATCATAGCATAGCTGTGTGAAATCTCCACGCACTCACTCTCTTCCCCTTTTGTAGTGATTGTTGAAGCCACAAATTGAACTGGTGCAAATACCATCAATGTGACTCTTGAATGCACAAGTAGAGTGTCTCCCCCTCACAGTGGTGCATAATGAGCATGAATTAACATGTAAACTTCTATTGGTTTAAGTCTCTGAGATTTGGGAATTGTTTGTTTTCACAGCACTACCTTAGTGAATCATCTATAAAACTTGCCTCTTCAAACTACAGAAAGACAGATGAAAATGTGTAGACTCAGTAGCCATGGGAGGCTGGAGCAATTGTGTAAGAGGTGGGCAATTGTGGCCCACTTCTCACAAAGAGGAAAGTGGGAGGACTGATGTGTGTGTGTTTATAATGTGATTAGGTTGATTACACATGAATAGAGAGCAGCTGAACTTATGTGGGGGCGCGGGCAGGCTATTTACCTCTCCCCATTCTTTCCTAGAGTTAAGTCCTAAGGAAGGTTAACAAAGCCTATGCATATTTGTGTGTGTGTTTGTGTGTGTATGTGTGTATGAAAAACAGAAAACCCTGAATTCAATGCATCCAACTTTTTAATGCTACAATAATTTTCCTTTTTATAGAGTTCATCATTCTCTGAGCCATGAACTTGCAGGGGATGCAGTGCAGCAGGCTTCTTGAGGGGTCTATTTTTTGGTTCCCATAATAGGCATGACCCATGTTTCCAGCACAATATGTGCTCAACCAAAATCTTCTCTAGAAAATCAGGGAAACAACATGCATTTTTAGGGCATCATATTTCTCTTCAGAAATATGAAGTTTGGAAGCATAGTCATGGCAGTTCCATATGCTTACTTGTTGTTGGTAATGGATGTGATCCAACAATATAAGGCAAAGGATAGATCAGGTGATAAAGCAGCATGGCTACACAGTGTCCTTCTTATCCCTCATAAAGCTAGTGGAGTGGGAGTTCCACCATGTAGAAGAAGGCAGTGTCTCCTCCTTATCTGGCTTTTATCCCTTAACCATCCAGGTGATCTCATCAACAACCTAATCTGAAAACTTGTATCCTAATTTTCACATCAGCTAGACCCTAATGATGGATTTCAAATATTGAATGTCTACACAGAACCTAAGAAATTCTAACCTAAGGCTTACATGAAACATATGAGCTTTCCAGCCTAGAGGCTTTCCTAGTGTTAGACTTTCTACAAATACAAGAAGATGAGGACTTTGCCTCTTTTTACATTTAATTGCCAGAAACGAATGCATGCTTAGCACTTAGTAGTCACATGAAAAATTACTTATATACATGTAGGATTGAATGAATGAACAGAATTAATGAAAAAGTGAAACAATCATTCACCATCCATTTTTGGGTGTTCTGTAGATGTAGGTTTTAAATTAATATTCAAAAGCCTCAATTCTGCCTTTCAACTTTAAAGAATTCATTATTTCTCCAAGCGTGGAGGCTTTTTCACCTCTTCTCACATTCTTTCCAAGAATTAGGCATATGCTTAGTCAAGAAAAGAACACTTTTCCTCAGTGGGTGGGCCGTTTGCCCCTAAGCTAAAAATGATGCTTTACACGAATTGCAAAAAAGCAAATTATCAGGGTAACAGAAACAGACTCAAACAATGCCTTGTGCCAGATTCTCTCCAGATCTGGCCCCCAGTAGAAGTGTGTGCCTGGGGATGGGTAAATGGGGATATATTGTGTGCAAAGGATCTAAAGCAGCTCTTCACACAAGCACAGTGAGAAAAGGCATTATTATCCTTCTTATATTTCCCTTCACAACATCCCTTCTATAAACCTACTAAGGACTTCCCTCTATGTGTTTAAGTAAAAACACTCTCTGACCTGTCAATCAGGGGACTGGGTTCATCTGAGGGCAGTGACCTTCATGTCTGAAGTATCCCAGATGAAGCTGCCAAGTTTCATTCTGCTCTAACTAAAAGTTGTGAAAATGTTTGTTTGAGTTTCTTATTTTTCTTGAATGTAATTGCAATTTTATTTATTTAGGCAGATTCTTGAATTGCTTTTGAAAGTACTATTCTCTTCTTGAGGCAGTTTTCATTGATTATGTAGTAAGCTCATTTTTTAGCACTGGAATTTTACAGTAAAATATCTTTTCCAACAACTTAGATTTATCATTCAATATATTTCTTTATCTTTTCCCCACCAAATTAAGAAAATAGACTTTCTTCACAAAATTTTGTGATAATTCTTTGCCCCAGCCTGTCCCAATATTGATTTCCTTCTGCTAGGATCACTGTAATCACCACTGAAGTCATTTTAGCTTGTAAATAAGACAGGTCAATACAAAATATACTAAATTCTCTCATACTCTCATACAATTTTTCAGCCCCTATCCCAGTCCATTATGAAATAAAGCTAGAAAGGAAATATTTTCTCATCTAACGTGTTCTCACAGTGAGAATATCATCACCAAACATGCTAAAATGTTAAAGGACGCGATACAAAACAAAATTATTCACATTGGTTAAAGTTCATATTTTGATGCCTTTTTTTTTTTTTTTTAACATCTTAAGGCCACAGAAAAAACATTATTGGCTTTCAAGTTTAGAGTTTCAAATCAAATGGTAGAAGTGATTGTGTGGAAGATACTTTCTGAGCTGCTTCTTCACATAAAATACTTTTCAGTTCCAAAATGCAGACTTTTCCTACTATAAAACATTACCAAGTCTCTTATTCTTTCCAATTTTCCCAACAGTCACGGATTGTGTGCAAGCATCACACTAAACAGAGAAATAAATATCAATTATAATTGTAGAATTTTGGAGTTGCTTAGCAAATAAGAATTCTAATAGATAAACATTTTGAGGCCTAGAGATGTTAAAAATTTGCCCATCATTATAAAATGAAGAAAGCAAAGGTAGTTTGAGACGAGAAATCACTGAGTTTTGGGGTGGTGGTCAGTAGACAGTATTCGAAAGCTGAAATGGAAATGGGGGCTCTTTAATGAGGATTGTAAGGAAAATATACTCTAAGATACAGCTGCCTCAGATGGCTCTGACTTCTGCCACTTGCCAAGAGAGCAACCGGAAATTGAAATCCAGCCCTAGTTCTGTCTCTAAGCCTTTGGCAAAATGGATGTGGCTAAGCC
>JAQZBX010016973.1:10903-30181 GCA_029593785.1 Cabassous unicinctus
ACAAGGTATGTAGGGATTAGCGAACATACCCTTTATAGCAGGGATTGGCAAACAACAACCCATGGCTGCAAATTCATTCTACCACCAGTTTTGTAAATAAAGAGTTTTTGGAACACAGCCACTCTTATTCGTTTACTCAGTGTCTAAGACTGCTTGAACACTATGACAGTGGAGTTGAGTAGTTGTGACAGTGGAGAGGCCACATGGACACAAAGCTAAAATATTTCTTTGGCCCTTTCGAGAAGTTTACTGACCTCTGTTTCATAGCAGAACATGGAAGGCAATGACTTGAAAGGCAGGTTGGACCAGATTGTGGAGAGCCGTGAAACCTCCTGGATCCTAATTGTGAATGAGATAGTAGTTTATATGAAGCTTTTTAAAAATACCAGGGCGGTTTACAAATGGGAGTTGCATTGTTGATGCTCTGTTTTCCTGCTGGAGGACAGAAAGAAAAGTTGTTTCCTGATGCTGTGAGGAAGAAACCAAGAAAATACAACCAAGGTGTGATAAATTCAGATAAAGATAAAAGCATTCATATCTTTGCCTTTGGCTGTGGCAGAAAATTTGTTTAATTATCTTATGCTAGTTCTGTAGACATGGTTAGAAGAGGGAGTGTTTAGAATATTTGGCTGTTTTATTTGATGTTCTTGTCACACAAAAGAAGTTTCCACAAACAACTTTAGGATGAGAAAACTGCAAAGTAAAGGTTGGATTTCAGCAACTGGATGGTGGACATTGCATCGAGCAGTTCTTTTCTGTTCTCTGTATTATTTATTCAGCTCTTTTCACCCAGCAAGCAAATTATTCATAGGAAGGAATAGAGTGGAGAATGGAGCTACAGGGGTTTCAGCAGGGGTCTATCTTCTATAGGAGTTCTGGATGATAGTGAGAAAGACTGCTCAGGTGTAGGCCTAAATGGTCAAGAATAAATAGTAAAGGAAAACAATGCAAGCCAGGAACAAGCAAATATAAAAAAAATACTAACTTCTTGGCGAAAGAATAGAAAATGTGAACCTAGCTTGAAGATATGGAAAGCTAAAGACCTCTTCTATTCTACATGTGAATATTGAAAGCCCTGCAGAAACCTCCCAACTTTTCATGGTTTGAACATTAATTCTAGTCATAAACACCTTCCTCAGATCATGAAATGCCTATGCTATTATCTTGAAGCCACTCCTTGCTTCTCTGATTCAACCTGTACCACCATCTCTCCATGCTCAACTCTGAGGCACTCCTTGGCATTAACATTGCTGTTGTGCTTTTACTTTTACTGATACCAGCAAATTCTAATTTAACCAGCACAATGGATTTTGAGATTTCTGCTACAAACTAAGGGAGCCCCTCATTCCTCTGAGTAGAACCATTGCTTTATGCTTTAACACTTTAGTAGTTTTCACTCTTAACACATCCTCTGACTTCTGGAAATAGTGTTGGGAGGGTTTCCTCTGGACTGATGCTGTAGCTTCCAATTGGGTTTGGCCCCAGAAGGGCTTCTGTGTGTTGCCAGTGAGAGGGGCATCTTTCAGTGCCTCAACTGTATTCTCTATTCTCCCAGCAATCTCATTTTGACTTAAGGGGAAAGCAATTCTAATCTGAGAAAATAATGCTAAATTATAAATTGCTGCATTTTAGTTTTTTCCAGGAATTTCCATGAGGTGGTAGAGCAACAAGACATACCTACATTACCACCACTCTAATTGGACTGGTCGATTTAAGGGTGCGACTTCTTGCTCCATAGCTCAGGTAGCATGCTGTGTGTTTGTGGGCCTATGCACATGTTTATAAAGAGTTAAAGAAAGAAGGCCACTTGCAGAATTGCAGAAGAGCTGTTTATGCAAACTTAGAAACACTGATTGGTTTGAATGTTGTGTAACAGCTTATGAAAGGGAGAGTTATGTAGTCTACTTTTCAGGTGTGTTTATAATTTGTGACCAAAAAGGAAAGACCATAATAGATTCAAATATGTTTGGAGGATGAACTCAAGTGTGGTGGTGGAAATGTGGAACCTCATTAGAAGAATCTTGAAAGCAAATAAATGTTTTAGAGCAGAGAGAAAAATCAGCCGCAATTTACTTTCTTGCAATTCAAATTGGTAAGAATTTATTACAGTTTTATGATATGCCAGACTCCAAGGGTGAGTTAAAGAAAGTGTAGGAGATAGATTCTGCTATGAACTCTCTATACATTTATTCACCTATTAAATCTTACAACCAAGATTGACTTAACACTTACTTTATGCCAACCACTCAGTTAGGGGAGGGAAAATTAATAACTCTAATTCAAGACTTATTATAATACCTTTTAAAATAAACCTTGAATAAAGAAAATGAGACCTGGGGTGACATATCTGCGATGCCAACCAAGAAAAGTGTAATTTCTGCCCAGAAATGAAGTAAAGTTGAAGGGAATTAAATAAAGCTTAGAGTGTTTTTAATGTTTCTCAATTATATTTTTCCTTCAAATGTCAGATTTGGGTATGAGTCCCAGAATCAGTCATTTAAATACACTGACAGTTGTATTGAAATAACTTCCAAATATCATGGGCTCATAGACTCTGGATAGTTTGGCATTTTATTACCAGAACCTTTGGAGCCAGGAGGTTTCTTTATCTTTTTCCTGACCCATCTGCCCATAGTGCTCTCTGATGACTCCGACTGTGTTTTCCGCACATGTGCATCTCCAGACAATGTTAGCTCTGACTCTCTTCAAAACTTGGGAAGGAATAGAAAATGCAAACATGTGATATCCAAAGCCATACTTACCTCTGACTTGACTATGGGCTGAGGAATGGTTATTTTCTTCTCTCTTTGTCACTACTGTCTGTTGGAAATAAAAGCTCTTCTATGACATTATTATCATATTAATAATATTAACAAGAGCTAACCATTTACTGCATACATACTATAGTCTAACTACTGTGTTATGTACTGTACATCCACTATCTTATCTATTCCTTGTAAGAGGCAGTAAGGTAAGTTTTAATATCATCATTTTCCTGATTAGGAAACTGAGGGCCCTGAGAGAGGTTAAGTTATTTGCCTAAAGTAACTTAAGTAATAATTGGCTGAAATTGTAAGTAGTATTCATACCCAAGCTTTGAGCCTTCAACACCTATAATGTTACCTCTATTTCACATGACCTTTCCTATTTTCCCTGTTTAGCATCCTTAATAATCTAGTTCCACTGCCAAAGAGATGCTGGAACTTCACTGCAAAGTCTCAGTGAGTCCTTCTGTGTTCTGCCTACTCCCTTCTCTTCCAAACATACCATTTCCTTTTTCAGATTACTCAGTTTCTGTCTTGTTTTGTATTTGTCTTCCATTGTTCTGCCCTTTGGATTGATGCTTCAAATGGACTCTGCTTGGACTGATTTTGGCTTTTATGCCAGGCTCTGTATTTTAATAGTGCCTGACTCCATCCCAGCAGCAGTCCTGGTTCTTCCTGCTCCCATTTTTAGTACTTGTAACCCACCACCCTTTGTCTTATTTCCCTTCAGTTGGCTTCTCCTCAACCCAGGTCCCATTAGATACTCAGTTCCACAGAGAATGATTCTTAGGCACAGTTTCAATGGAAACATCATCCAGTAAGAACCCTAGAAACAGATCAGTAGGAATAGAAGATAAAATTGATGACAATATTCTGAACAAATTATAAAAATGAAGAACAACTAATCAATGGGGTTAGATTTTAGATTCCTAATATTTGATGAGCCCTTTGGGAAAATTACTCCAATAGCTGCAAAGATAGATTCCTGGAAGAGAGCAGGGTTCAAAATAGAAAATCACAAAATTTTTGTTTAATTAAGAAATGAAAAAACGTTAATGTGTTTCAGAGCTCACTTGATGGGCTTTACTCTCTTCTAGATATTGTAGTGCACACGTGGGCATTAGGATTTGGAGAGAGAAGTCCATTTTAAAAGAAGTAAACACATGAGCAAATGCATCTTCTTTTGCCTAATCTACTCCAAATAAAATAGGAATTCATCACTTTTTACAATTGAGATGAAGAAAAATTGGTACTTTATAAAAAATATATACCGTATTTCACGGAGATATGGCCAATATTTACTAAGTTGTCTGTGTTTCTGTATGTCCTTTTATTAATTGCAATGTCCTTAGTCCATTGCTTCTAGAGTGAAAGCTTAAGGAGCCAAGAACTATATTTAGCTTGCTAATTTGGCCAATGCATTGCGTTATGCATCTCAGAGCTGATGCATTATTTTGCATTTTAGTGATTTCTCTTTGCAAAGAGATTTCTTTTTGGCCTGAATGGTGATCTTTAGAATGTGGACCATGAAAAATAAACACAAAATTTCGGAGTGGTATTGCTGTCTGCAGCCTAATTAATTCGCTTTGATGGTTTCCCCTTCTCTCTGTTGAGAATAGCGCCTCCACTGCCAGCCTCCCAGTCCCTCATAACTGTATCTTTATTACAATCCAGTAACTGCTGGGGAACTGAGTTCTCTAAAATGCCTTTCCCTGTGGCTTAGTGTAAAGATTTTTTAAATAAATAACTACAGTTTATGTTGGGCATCCACCACTTGAAGGGCTAATGATTATTGACTAGCCTCCAGCAGGCATCAGGGAGTCTTGCCTCAGGCCCTTCCAAGTAGCCCCCAAACATGCCGAATGTTAACACATGTTTCTAGATTCTGGCTGGGATTGGACACAAACAAGGCAGTCAGAATGGACCATTTAGTGTACAAGTCAAGATGACAGATCTCTGCTTAATACAAGGAAGAGGAAAATTCGTATCTTATTGAAAACGGCAGAGGAGCCCCGGGTGCCTTCACTTTGTGATTCTGCAGCAAAAAAGTGGGTTGTGTCAATATAAGTCTATGTCACCAGCTCACAGCTGCCACACTGAATTGACCCTGTTCATGGCAGACATAAAGGCCTTCCATTTCCAAATTCTCTCTAATGCTCATCTGTGAATGGGAGCAGAATGTGGAAAAAAGCCAGCAAGTCTTCTTAACTAGAGGAAGAGAAGAGAGACAGAATTGCCTGAATGTGGCAAAGCAATCTGTAGTGTGATTTTCACCATCGGGCAGCCAAATCAGAGCGTTTGATCCATTTGGAGTCCTTGGAGGAGACTGCTTTGACAATGTGAGCTTATGCTTTGTCAATCATAAGCCAGAAATTCTTCATAATCCTCTAGATTCTTCTAAACTGCACAAGGCTAAATTAAATAGCCCAGCCATATATTTCAGAAATAGAAGGTTAAGATGGCTTTTCCTAAACGGGGTCCTTAAGAATGTATGTCAGGTGATATTAGGAGTTCCTTGCAAAACTGTTTTCATAATCAAAGTAATTTTTTGGAAAGACTTGGATAAAAACATTTAAAGTGGTTTTTTTTTTCATTTTAGGGCATTTCAGTGATATATTTGGAACTTTCAGCATTATAACTCTTTTTTCTGAGGAGTGGGTATAGAGTGATGTGTGAAACATTCTTTAGGAATACTGGGTTATGAGGAGAAGCGGCATTTAAATTCCACCATCTATTATTTTAGTGTTACCAAATTAAAATGTACTGCCCTCCTTCATATTTTAAGTTAATACATTCATTTCAGCAAATATGATTTGAATACCTACTACACGTTAAGCATTATGTCAAAAACCATGGCAGGATCCAAAGATACAGAAAATAACATGGCACAGATTTGGCCCTATGGTGCTAATAATCTAATGATACAATGAAATATTGAGTTCTTTTGGAGTGAAACAAATATCCCCCATATCTTAGACAGATTTTCCTTTCTCTCATTATTATTTAACAATAACAGAAAGAAGAAAATTCTTACCCTTAAAAATTGGAGAGGGCACTTATTCCATCACCCTCCTTGCAGGCAGGACTGTATAAAAACCATCATAAATACCTGCTACTTTGAAAATTCATTGGCCCTGTTCTTTTCCCTAATCTAGAAATCACCTTCTCTTACAGTTAGCTCTGTGATAATCTGTCCTTTATTTTGTTTGGTAAAGAGCAAAGAAGAAAGACACTGCCCCAAAGTGACCATCATGAACCACATGAATGCTGCAGTTGGTGATGATGTTTTTCCTAATTGTACATGAAGTTATAAGAAAAAAATGGTTTTCCTCAATTTCAATCCATTTGCAGAACCTGTGAAGTCATAGAGCCTGGCTAACAACGGTGTTCAATCCTGATTTCATAGGCACTGTGATTAAATGCATATACCCTAATACCTAATTTGGTTCAGACATTGAAAGATAACATCAAAATGGTAGACAGAGGAGTAAGTCTTATTATTATTAATTATTGCTAAATGTAGCAAATCATCAAAATACAAAATAGGCAACAATAGACATGTGCTGTTTCTAAATATGTTTCTAATAGAATTAATAAATTATGAATAAAAAATTGCCTGACATGCTTAAAACACATTTTAAAAACATTTTGGAGCTAGGCATAAAAATAATTATCTTTTTATTCTATGATTCCTTATTCTTCTGGTTAAAAATTTTTTTAACCGTCTTGATTAGCAATATTATGTACCAAATTGGACTCAGAATTGTCAGCTTTTTTCAAAAAAGGGAAATGGAAAACCTTCAGAAATGAACATTTTCCATTATTGAATACACTCATTAAAGCAATAAATTATGTTAACTTCAAGAGAAATATGCCAAAAATGCTTATTCATTTAGTCATTTAAGAATTATTAATAAACTCTCTGTAAGCCAAGCACCGCATTATGTATCATGGATCTCAATAGAGAAAAAAAAAAGATATTTTCTTGACTTTAAATTGTTAAAAAATATAATAGTGGTAACATTTCTGGAATAAATATAGCTTTCCAACCTGGCTACTGTGAAGGGGCTAAAAGTCATTCATATTTTTACATTTTGTTGGAAGGGTAGTCACCTTTATTACCTGAGATCCTCTTTAAAAATTTAACATTTGCATGCATGTTTGTAAAGTTTCCTTGTTTAGACTTCTAATGTGAATAAAATGATCTTTATCCTCAAGTAGCTAACAATTCAGCAGAAGAAATGTGTACAAACATTCCTTTAACATCTTATTTTCCTTGCCATGCTAATGATACAACCAAGTGTTATGGCTGTTCAGAAAGAGAAATTAATTCCAATTTATAGAATGAAGAACAGCTCCATCAATTTGAGGATGTTCTTAAATGATAGAATTTTACTAGGCAGGGTTCAGGAGCATTCTAAATGTAGTGCATAATATGTAAGTGAAACAAAGCCTCTGTACATGATGGGTTGTTAATAGAGAAAAAAATGTTTCTCTAGGGAAACAGAACCGACAAGAGCTATCTGTATTTTATAAAATTGTCTCATGACCATGAGAATGCATGAGACCAAATTCCATTGAGCAGACTGCAGGCCAGGGACTCTGATGAAGGTTCTTGATGATTTCCAGAAGAAGCTGGGTGTTTGAAGCAGAGATGGGAATTCTCTGACTGCTAAAATCATTTCTCCTTTAAAATCCTTCAACTTATTGCTTTTCATTGCTGAAGGCAATCTGCTCAGTTGATTGTAGATGTAATTCTAATCAACCATAGATGCAATCAACTTACTGATGTTTTAAGTCCATGAACTGATCTTACAGTACAGTTAGGCCAGTGCTTGCTTGAACTAGGCACCATTACCTGGCCAATTTGGCACATTAGCCTAACCTACACAGATCAGAGTCTGGAATTCTTCCTACCTTTCTGCCTCCCTCCCTCTCTTCCTCTTTCTTTTCTATCTGTCTTTCTCTCTCTTCTCTCTTTCTTTCTATAGGTTTTGAAACAGAGTGCAGAGAGTGCCATAATCCAAGTACCCTTTAGGAAGCGCATTCTTACAATTTTGTGAAAGATGGTGATGAAGATCAAAAGCAGGGGACAATTTAAGAAATTATTAACAGATTTAAGATGACTGATGAGGAATTATATATGAGAAGCACTGCAGAGGCAGACTCAGTGGGATTTGTCAGCTGTGGTAGTATGGAGGCTTAAAAGAGAAATGAGTCAAAGATACTTCAAACCTGGAGTGGTAGGAGTAAACAAGAACACCAAAGAAGAGTATGTAGAGAAAAGTCAGAGGGTCTGAGAAGAACACACAGAAAAGCTTTATTGGGTATTGGGATGTAAGGAAACAAGGAACCATCAAAACACAATCATTTCCATTAAACCAGACTGGTAAATATTATAGGACTGAATATTGTATTTGCTGTGCATATATGGTCATCATAATATTCCCATGATATTGTTCCTATACTTGTTTGTTCTTCACAGAAGTTTATTCAATATTGAAATAAGTGAGCCTACTTCCAGTAAGTTACCTCTGAGAATATTCTATCTAAACCCAAATCACCTTCCAATTAAAGGAAAGTTTAAAAAGTACATATTCAACTAATACTGAAAAACTTCATGGTTGCACTGAAATTTTACTGAACATTTGTAATTAACTTCCATTTCTCTTTAGTCAGTGTAGTTTCCAGATAGTCATATATGATTTACCTTTAAGCAATATGTATATTTCTTACCAACTATAATGATAGCTCTAATAATTAAAATGGCAATTTAAGTTCTTATTTTATTAACATATAACATGTGCAAAAGCTCCAGGAAAACCTGCCATGAATGCATGTAAAAATTATGATCATGTTTATTTTCCCTGCATTGTCCTTCTGACATCTCATGCAACAATTTTATTTTAAAGAACATGGCAAGTAGTTCTTCATATGTGGATTTAAGCATGACTTATTAATAGCAGAGTGATTCTGTATTACTGCCTCACAGAAAACCACTAGAAACTTAATGATAATGTACACCAAAAAGTTATTTTAACCCAAAATTGTTAGGGACTTTAAAACTGAAAATCAATTTGAAGAGCTAGAAAGCCACTATAGAATGCAAAACGTGAACAATATGATCGAAAGAACCAGAGTCTGTTAGGATCCTTCCAATAATTTTTTTTATTAACTGTATTTTTAAAAACTTAGTTATCTTGATGACCAGAGAAAAAAGAATTATAATAATCTGTTTTTGAGACAATAGCCATAGTATCTTGGTGTCAGAGACATGATGCCAGTAAACAGTTTTAATATGAATCCATGTGATGAGTCACTTTAGATCCAATGTTTCCTTAAAAGTCAGCAGTCAGAAAGATGGTAACATCTATAGTAGGTATCTGCAGGTAGAAAAACAAGACCGATGTTAAAGGGAAAATTCATTGACTCAGATAATAGAGTACCATGAAGGCTCTACTTTATGTTTTCCATTTGATTTCCAATCAAACCACTACTCACCTTGAGTTTCCTTTCAGGTAACAGCAAAGTATTCTGGTGTCTTGGAAGAAGTAAATAGGTTTTCTAGCCATCTTCTTGGGTTTTTTTTAGTGATTGATACCAGGAAAATGTGGTGATATTAAAAAGCCATAGACTTCCGAGAAGATGGTAGATTAGAAAGACATAGGAATCTCTTTTCTCCCAGAAAAATAGCTAAAGGACAAGCAAAAAAGTCCTTGAAAAAATGTTCTAGGGTATAGGGCACACCCAGAAGAGACAGGGGCACAGGAAAAATTATTGATGGAAAGACTGTGAGTAGAAGCTGAAACTGCAGTCTCTGGAACTTTTCCCCCACCCCACAAGGAGACAATTTTGAATTCTCTGGCACTGGGCTAGCAGCAACAGACAGAGGGGGCCATAGGGATCCACCTCCTCAGGACACGGAAGGACATAACCTAAGGCTGATTCAGCTTTTGGCCAACAAATTTGTTCTGCTGTGTCCCATGAGCACTGTTTGTCTTGGGAGCAGTCTTGGGACTAAAGAAATCTAACACTCTCAATCACCCTCCCTACTGACTTGGATTGGTTATTGAGGATGCAGAGGGGAGTGGAAAAAGGAAGGGGGCTTCCAGCAAAGGTTGAAGAATAGTGTCTGAGAAAGTTTGAAATGGGAAGCTTGGAATAGCCTTGAGGATGGATCCAGAGGAAGGATCGTCTGTCACATCGTGGTGGTCCAGTGTTGCTGTAAACACACTTGGACCAGGCTTTGAAAACTGAGAGGGCTGCCACAAAGCATCATCTGCTGGTTGGACAAGGAAGTGCACATGAGGAAATTAAAAGTACATTAGTAAAAAAGGCTTTTTCCAGGCTTTACAAACTTCTTCCTCAAGGTCCTTGGAAGTGAATCTGTAACCCATTACTGGGTCATTGGCTCAGATATGAGCAACAACCCGGGGACAATCTTAAAGACCTAGAACAGGTTGAACCAAAAGAATCAAAGAATGGCAATAACACACAGCTTACCACCACTAAATCCCTTTGAAAGAGACAGAAATTTAGCATCAGAGTAAACTAAACTCCCATCATAATCAGATGCCTAGACATCAGCAAAAAATTACAAGCCATACTAACAAAATGGAAGAAATAGCTCAAGCAAATAAATATACCAAAGTCTTAGATGAAACACAGGATTTGAGACAACTAATCAAAGAGGTTCACACAAAGTTCTAAACTAAAATTAATAAGTTGAAAGACAATATGGCTAAAGAGATAAAGGACATCAAGAAGACACTGAAAAAAAAAAAAGACACTGAGCAAGCACAAAGAGGAATTTGAAAACCTGAAAATAAAAATAACAAAGCCTATGGAAATGAAAGACACAATAGATCAGATAAAAACACATTAAAGGCATGCAAAAGCAGACTCAAAGTGATAGAAAAAAGAGTAAGTGATGCAGAAGACAGAACAGCTGAAATTGAAGAGAGAAGAACACACAGAGAAAAGAATGGGAAAAAATAGAGCAGAGGATCAGGGAGTTGAATGATAACATGGAGCCCAACAACATGCAAGTCTTGGGAGTTCCACGGGAAAGGAGGGCATAAAGACTATTTTAGGAAATAATAGGTGAAAATTTCCCAACGCCTATGAAAGTAATAAATTTACATGTCCAAGAGGAACAGGGTACCACAATCAAAATAGATCTGAATCGATCTACTCCAAGACACATATTACTCAGAATGTCAAGTGTGAAAGATAAAGAGAAAATTCTGAAATCAACAAAGGAAAAGAAAGCTATCACACACAAGTGATGCCCAGTAAGACAGTGTGGATTTCTCATCAGAAACCATGGAGATGAGAAGACAACAGTATGATATAATTAGGATACTGAAAGAGAAAAATTGCCAAATGAGAATTCTTTATCTGTCAAAATTGTCCTTCAAATATGAAGGAGAGTTTAAAATATTCACAAATAAACAGAAATTAAGAGAGTTCATAAAAAAGAATCTGCCTTTGCAGAAAGTATTGAAGGGAGTCTTACAGCCCAAATGAAAAAGACAGGAAAGAGAGGACTGGAGGAGAGTGTAGAAGGCAAGAATAGCAGAGAGGATAACCAAAAGAGTAAAAAGATGGACAAAAATAAGATATGGCATATGAAAACCAAAGAATAAAATGGTGGAAGTAAATAATGCATTTATAGTAATATCGCTGAATGTGAATGGATTGAACTCCCCAATCAAAAGATATTGGCTGACAGAATTGATTAAAAACAAAACAAAACAAAACAAAAAAAAAACCATGAGCCATCCATATGCTGCTTACAAGAGACCCACCTTAGACCCAGAGATACAAACAGCCTGAAAGTGAAAGACTGGAAAAAAATACTCTATGCAAAGAGTAACCGAAAGAGAGCTGGAATAGCTACACTAATATCAGACAAAACAGACTTTAAATGCAAAGTTATAAGAGGTACAGAGGACATTATATATTAATAAAAGGGACATTCCACCATGAAAAAAATAATACTCATACACATCTATATACCTAACCAGGGTGCCCCAAAAATACATGAGACAAACTGGAAAAACTAGTTTTGGTTAAAGGGAGAATCATATCATTAGATAGAACACCTAGACAGAAGATCAATAGGGAAACAGAGAACTTTAACAACATGATAAATGAGCTAGACTTAACAGACATATACAGAATGTTGCATCCTAAAAGAGCAGACTGTACATTCTTCTTAATTGCTCATGGATCTTTCTCCAGGATAGACCACATGTTAGATCACAAGACAAGCTTCAATAAATATAAAACTATTGAAATTATACCATGCAACTTCTCAGATCATAATGGAATGAAACTGGAAATCAATAACAGATGGGAAAATTCACAAATGCGTGGAGACTAAACAACACAATTCTAAACAATCAGTGGGTCAAAGAAGAAATTGTAAATGAAATTAGTAAATATAGTGAAATGAAATGAAAATGAGAACACAACTTATCAAAACTTATGGGATACAGTGAAGGCAGCCCGGAGAAGGAAATTTATAGCCCCAAATGCCTATATAAAAAAAGAAGAAAGAGCTAAAATCAAAGATCTAACTGAACAATTGGAGAAACTAGGAAAAGAACAGAAACTCATTTCCAAAGCAAGCAGAAGGAAAGAAATAATAAGGATTGGGGCAGAAATAAAGGGAATTGAGAACAAAAAATCAATTGAGAAAATCAACAAAACTAAAAGCTGGTTCACTGAGAGGATCAATAAAATTGACAAATCGTTAGCTAGAAAAACAAAGGAAAACAGATAGAAGACGCAAAAAATAAAATCAGAAGTGAAAGGGTGGAAGTTATGACTGACCCCACAGAAATAAAAAAGGATCATAAGAGGATATTATGAGAAACTGTATGCCAACAAACTAGACAACCTAGATGAAATGGACAAATTCCTAGAAAGCACAATCAACCTACATTGACTCTACAAGAAATACAAAGCAATCACATTTAAAGAGATTGAATCAGTCATCAAACATTTTCCAAAACTGAAAAGTCCAAGATCAGATGGCTTCACAGGTGAATTCTACCTATCATTTTGAGAAGATTTAAGACAATTCTACTTAAACTCTTGAAAAATATTGCAGAAGAGGGAAAAATTACTATAGACATTTTATGATTCAGCATGACACTAATACCAAAGCCTGATAAAGATATTACAGGAAAAGAAAATTCCAGACAAATCTCTCTAATGAACATGGATGCAAAAATTCTCAATAAAATACTTGGAAATAGAATTTAACAGCAAATCAAAAGAATTATACACCATGACCAAGTGGGATTTATTCCTGATAAGCAAGGATAGTTAAATATAAGAAAATAAATTAAGGTAATAACACCACATTAACAAATTGAAGGGAAAAAAACCACACATGATCATCTCAATTGTTGCAGAAAAGGCATTCAACAAAATCCAGCATATTTTTCTTGATATAAAATACTTAGAAAGATAGGGATAGAAGGAAAATTTCTCAATATGATAAAGGGCATATATGAATATCCCACAGCCAACATTGTACACAATGGAGAAAGGTTGAAACATTTGCTCTAAGATTGCAAAAAAGACAAGTATGCCCACTGTCAACACTGTTATTCAATATTGTGTTAGAAGTTATAGCTAGAGCAATTAGACAAGAAAAAAAAAAAAAAGATATCCAAATAGGAAAAGAGGAAATAAAGCTCTCACTTTTTGTAGATGACATGATCCTATATTTAGAAAAATTTGAAATGTCTATCACAAAGCTGCTTGAACTAATAAATGAGTTAAGCAAAGTGGTAGGATACAAGATCAACACACAGAAATCAGTAATGTTTCTGTACACTAGTATTGAACAATCTGAGGAGGAAATCAGGACAAAAATTCCATTTACAATAGCAACAAAAAGACTCAAATACCTAGGAATCAATTTAACCACAGAAGTACAGGACCTATATGCAAAAAACTATAAAACAATGCTAAAAGAAATCAAAGAAGACCAAAACAAATGGGAAGGCATTCTGTGTTCATGGATTGGAAGACTAAATATCATAAAGATGTCAGTCTTACCCAAATTTGTTTATAGATTCAATGCAATGCCAACCAAAATTCCAACAGCCTAATTTACAGTAATTGAAAGGGTAATTACCAAATTTATTTGGAAGGGAAAGTGAACTCAAACAGCCAAAGCATTCTAAGAAAGAAAAAGGATGTGAGGGGACTATCACTGCCTGAGCTTGAAACATAATACAAAGCTACAGTGGTCAAAACAGCATGGTACTGGCATAAAGATATACACATTGACCAGTGAAATAGAACAGAGTCCAGAAATAAATTCTCACCTCTACAGCCAACTGGTTTTTTACAAACCTACCATGTCCACATTACTGGGACGAAACAGCCCATTCAACAAATGGTGCTGGGAGAATTGAATATTCATAACAAAAAGAATGAAAGAAGACCCCTGTATCAATCCCTATACAAGAATTAACTCAAAATGTATCAAAATCTAAATATAAAAGCCAGTAGTATAAAACTACAGAAGAAAATGTAGGGAAACATCTTCAAGATCTTGTGGGAAGTGGTGGTTTCTTGACTTTTACACCCAAAGCACAAGCAACAAAAGAAAAAAGAGATAAATGAGATCTCAAAATTAAAATCTTTTGTATCTCAAAAGACTTTGTCAAAAGAAGGAAAAGACCCAACTCAATGGGAGAAAATATTTGGAAATCAAATATCTGATAAGGGTTTCTTATTCGTGATATATAATGAGATGCTGCAACTTAACAATAAAAAGACAAATGACTTGATTAAAAAGTGATCAAAAGACTTGAATAAACATTTGTCCAAAGAAGAGATACAAATGGTGAAAAAACAGATGAAAAAATGTTCAACATCACTAGTGATTAGGGAAATGGAAATCAAGGGTACAATGAGATATCATTTCATACCCATTAGAATGTCAAATATAAAAAAGATTGAAAGCTACAAGTGTTGGAGAGGATGTGGAGAGATAGGAATGCTTATCCACTGTTGGTGGGAATGTAGAATGGTACAACCGCTGTGCAGGACTGCTTTGAAGTTCCTAAAGACGTTGAATATAGATTTTCCATGTGACCCAGCAATACCACTTCTGAGTATATACCCAGAAGAACCAAGAGCAGTGACAAAAACAGACATCTGCACACTAATGTTCCTAGCAGTGTTATTCACAATTGCTAAAAGATGGAAACAACCCATGTGTCCGTCAACTGAAGAATGTATAAACAAACTATGGTGTATAAACATGATGGAATATTATGAAGCTATAAGAAGAAATGAAGTTGTGAAGCATATGACAACATAGATGAACCCAGAGGACATTATGTTGAGTGAAGCAAGTCAGACACAAAAGGACAAATACTGTATGGCTGTGCTATTTTGAACCAAATGTATTATGTAAACTCATAGATTTAATAACTACAATATGGGTCACCAGAAAATAGAATGAGATTAGAGAATGGAAAGCTGAGGCTTAACCTGTGTAGAATTGGTAAAAATGTTGTGTTTTAATCTTTGGAAATGAAGAGAAAAGTTGAAACAAACACTATGTGTTTGTAACTAGCAGTGCTATCTTATGGGTATGACAGTGCTTGAAACGGAAAGTCTAAGGTCATGTATATTACTAAATGGAAAGTTAAAAAATGTAACATGGGACCGTTTAGCACAGTAAAACCTCTTGTGAAATATGAATATGGGTAATATTCCATATATAAAACTGTTTTTCTTTGAAATTGAACAAACACATGTTAATGTTACAAGATGTTAATATCAGGCATTTAAAAAAGCACATTATGCTAAGTGAAAGAAACTAGACACAAAATACTATATATTGTATGACTCCATTTATATGAAATGAAAATATAAATCAATTTATAAATATGTAATTAAATTAGTGGTTATGTAGGGTTGTGGAAGGATAGAGGGATTAAGAGATGACTGATAAGGGGTGTAGAGTTTTTCCTTTCTGCAATAATGAAATTGTTCTAAATTTTTTTGTGGTATGAGTGAACAACACTGTGATTATACTAACAGCCATTGACTGTACACTTTGGATAGATTGTATGATTTGTGAATATATCTTTAAAAAAACTGCTTATAAAGGCCACAGACAATTGCCTCTAGTCTACCTATATATTTTAATATAGAAAGGGTTAGGGCATGGGATAAGGTAGGACATGGGACAGGACCCAAGTTCCATTTTGTCTTAAAAAGTGGGGGCAAGTAATATATTTCTTAAGATTTATGTCCTGAAAGCCTCCTTGTTACTCAAATGTGGCCTCTCTTTAAACTAAACTCAGCATATAAGCTCACTGCCTTCACCCCTGTGTGGAACATGACTCCCGGGGATGGGCCTCCTTGGCATTGATTATTACCAAGCACCAACTAGCAATGCATTTGGAAAAAGACCTAGATCAAAAGGGAGAAATATTAAATACAAATGAATTTTTATGGCTAAAAGATTTCAAAGTGTATTGGGAGGTCATGCCAGAGGCTATGCTTTTGCATGTCTCAGGAGGATCTCATTGACTGCTACAGTAAAAAAAACCTGAAGCAGGGGTGCTTCTGAATGCTCTAGAGATATCTGGACACTATAGGCAGGGCATACATCCCCATGAAATAGGCACTCCATTGATGGTCCTTAACTTGGAATATATGTTGATGTGTTCCCCCAGTTTAAAGGAGTTAGACTCATTTATAATTTCCCTACAAATGGTTCTTCTGTCCCTTTTATTTAAACCTGTAATTAGCATTATACCCTTTAAATATGTGCCCCAGAGACTTAAATTTTCAGTCTGTTCATATACTGCTTGAGCCTTAATCTCAGTAGAGGTGCAGCCAACACCTACTCTCCAGTTTATTGGATTCACTAAGGACAAGTAACAAAATGATGATGATGGACAATGCCTACCCCCAAAAGGCAGAGAATATTTATAACTGCAAGCAAGACAATTCCATTCATCTGTCCCAAGGGATCTAAGCCCCCTCTCAACTGGAAGCAGAGTAAGCATCATCATCCCAAAATCCTAAAGATTGAGGAATGAATAAACATAAGGGATTATTGCAGCTATGTACCAAAAAAGACTTATTATTTTAGTAAAGAACTTGTGGCATTGATATAAAAACAGTGGTCACCAGAGGTTCTGAGGGGAGGGGGAGGGAAGAATAAGTGGAATATGGGGCATTTTTGGAACATTGGAATTGTTCTGCTTGATATTGCAATGACGGATATAGGCCAATATACATTTTATAAAAACCTATAAAATTGTATGGTACAAAGTGTAAACTATAGTGTAAACTAAAGACCATGGTTAGTAGTAATGCTTAAATATCTGTTCATCAATTGTAACAATTATGCCACACTAATTAAAGATGTTATTAATAGGGGAAAACATGAGGGGGTGAGGTATATGGGAATTCCCTATATTTTCAATGTAACTTTTCTGTAATCTAAAACTTCTTTAAAAATAAAGTAAAAAATAAAGTGGGGTCAAGACTTCAGAATGGTAATGTGAGTAGCTCCATGAATACCCTCCAAATGATGTATACATTTTAAATGGTGAAAATTACTTTTAAAAAACTCAGCCATTTATAGTCTCTGAAAATTTAGATACATTTATTCAAGAAAATATAATAAATTTTGTTATGAAAAGAGTGTTTGTGGCATTTGTCCATAACCAGCTCACATCCCCCAAATAGATAACGGCTATGGTTTCACACCAGATGGACAACCACCAGTATCTCCCAACTGTATGTTTCAGTTTACTATTCCAGAAAGGTGCACTCTTCCTCAGCCAAGCCCCCACTTGTAGTACCAAAGCTCTACCCATAGGTGGCAGGTGAAGAATATAGAAACCTGATTACCCCTGCCTCAACCTACTCAAAGGGTGGAGGGTCCACATCAGGAGGGACAAATAGAGAAGACATGGGCATCCCATCCCCACCCAAGATCCATTTATAGAGCAGAAGTGTCACCCTGGATGAGGTGTGTTGCTGTTCCTTCTCTCACTCTGGTGCAGTTGTATAGAGATTCTACCCAGAGCAATAAGAACAGAGAACTTCGAAGCTGTCCCTAAGGGAGATGACTTATTGGAACAAACCCTGGGGAAGTCCATGGAAAAAATAAATGTTGGTGGTGAACAATAAAGAGGCAGCTGGTAGGTTCATGATTGCTAATAACAGCAAGCAAAACGGTACATCAGCTAGAAGTTTAATGGAGAAAACTAGTGAAAGAGGCAGTGAAGAACAGGTACTCCTGTGGTCAGAGCAAGCCTCAAAGACTGTTAACAGACTGCCTCTTTCAAGAGACAAGTTTCTAATTGGATCAGTGGACCCATTCATGCCCAGCTTATTGGCAAAATTATAGAGCAACCAATGGAGGCTAACAGCTGGGCATGATAGCAACAGAGGGCAGACAGTCAGAAAGACTTAATTGGGAGATCAGGAAAAGAGACAGTAAAGAAAAGCCTAGCTAAACCATATTTATCCCTGGTAGTCAGGGAGAATGTGGACATACCAAGGTTGCACCTTCAGAAGCTGCACACTGAACGGGAAATAGACTTCACTGAACTAGTCAAGCCAAGTCACTAAGAAAATAAACAAGCAAGCAACAACAAGATCAAATGTGGGAGAAACTAGTATTCAGAGTTGATACAGATATTATCTAAAATGCCCAGTTTTCAGCAAAAGAATTGTGAGATATACAAAGAAACAAGAAAGTATGAACTTTACAACAGAAAAATATAAAGTAATCAAAATTTCCTTTGAGAGGGCCCAGATTTGGGCTTAGCAGACAAAAATTTCAAAACAGCTATTATAAATGTGTTTGAAGCACTGAAGGAAACAGTTTATAATGAATTTTGGGGAGCTATAATGACAATGTTTTATTGAATAGAGTAGAAAATATTAATAAAGAGATAGAAATTTAAAAAATAACCAAATGGAAATTCTGAGTTTAAAAGTACAATAACTGAAATGAAAATTCCCCACTGTGGAATAAAAATAGATTTGAGCTGGTAGAAGAAAGAATTGATGAACTTGAACATACATCATTAGAAGTCATGCAATCCAAATAACATAGAGGAAAAAGAAGAAAACTGTACAGAACCTTAGAGAAATGAAATCTCATAAGCATATCAACATAAGTGTAATGGGAGCACCAGAAGGAGAGAAGGGGGGAAGTAGCAGAAAAAGTATTCAAAATGTAATATCTGAAAATTTCCCAAATTTGGTTTTAAAAAACTTAATCTACATATCCAAAAATTTCAATATATAAATGCAAAGAAGTCCACACCCAGACATAACACAGTGAAAATGTTGGAAGACAAAGACAAAGGGAAAATCTTGAAAGCAGCAAGAGAAAAATGATGGCCTAATAGATAACAGCTGACATTCCATCAGAAACAATCAGATGGCAGTGGGATTATATATTTCAACAATGGACCAGGGGGAAGGGGAATATCAG
>JAQZBX010016974.1:0-36001 GCA_029593785.1 Cabassous unicinctus
TTCCAGGCAAACTCTTCTTTACCTGTTGATTCAGAGCATGAAGAGTCCAAAGTGGCCAGGTGGCAGCCTCAACTTCCAGTTCAATGGAATCATTGTTATGTTCCCTGGTGGAAGCACTCCTCCTTTTGGAACTAAAGCCTGTAAATCAGCAGAACTTAAGGTTGCAGGAACAGGAAGCAAAAATTTTCCTATTGGGTCACTAGGGATAATTGTGTTTGGTGCCATTTCCATTTCCACCCCTTGATTCCTGGACCCATGAATCCTGGCTATGAGAGAAACAGCACCACAGAATGGACACTGATTTAGAGCATACACAGAGTCCTGGTAATCATTGCCCCAGTCCTGCCATCTAGTTGGCACCGTAACTGAGCCTTTAAAAGGCCATTCCACTCTTCTGTCAATCCACCTGCTTCAGGATGATGGGGAACGTGGTAAGACCAGTGAATTCCATGAGTGTGTGCCCATTCCCACACATCATTTGCTCTGAAGTGGGTTACTTGATCAGAAGCAATGCTGTGTGGAATACCATGACAGTGATTAAGACATTCGGTAAGTCCATGGATTGTAGTTTTGGAAGAAGCATTGCGTGCAGGGAAGGCAAATCCATATTCACAGTATATGTCTATTCCAGTTAAAACCAAATGCTGCCCCTTCCATGATAGAAGTGGTCCAATGTAACCAACCTGCCACCAGGTAGCAGGTTGGTCACCTCAGGGAATGGTGCCGTATCAGGGGCTAAGTGTGGTTCTCTGCTTCTGGCAGATTAGGCACACAGCAGTGGCTATAGCCAAGTTGGCCTTGGTGAGGGGGAGTCCATGTTGCTGAGCTCATGCATAACCCCCATCTCTACCACCATGGCCACTTTGTGAGACCAATGGCAATGACAGAAGTGGCTGGGGAAAGAGGCTGAATGCTATCCACAGAATGGGTCATCTTATCTACTTGATTATTAAAATCTTCTTCTGCTGAAGTCACCCTTTGGTGAGCATTCATGTGGAACACAAATATTTTCATGTTTTTTGCCCACACAGAAAGTTATATCCACATACCTCTTCCCCAGACATCTTTGTCACCAATTTTCCAATTGTATTCCTTCCAAGTCTCTTACCATTCAGCCAAACCATTGGCAAAAGCCCATGAATCAGTGTACAAATGCACCTTCAGCCATTTCTCCTTCCAAGCAAAATGAACAACAAGATGCACTGCTCGAAGTTTTGCCCACTAGAAGTATTTCCCCTCACCACTGTCCTTCAGGGATGTCCCAGAAAGGGGCTGCAGTGCTGTAGCTGTCCACTTTCAGATGGTACCTGCATATCGTGCAGAACCATCTGTAAACCAGGCCTGAGTTTTCTCTTCCTCAGTCAAATGATTGTAAGGAAGTCCCCAAGAGGTCATAAGTATGGGCTGGGAAAAAGAAGGTAATGTGGCAGGAGTAGTGGCCATGGGCATTTGGGCCACTTCCTCATGTAACTTACTTGTGCCTTCAGGATCTGCTCAAGCTCTATCTCATATATACCACTTCCACTTTATGATGGAGTGCAACTGTGCACAACCTAACTTTATGGTGATGATAAAATTAGGAAGAATGTAAAATATTGAACATAAATATTTTCAAAATTTTAAGTGAGAAACTTTAGCTCACTTTCATGACCATAACTTTCCTTCCTCTTTCCTTCCTCCCTCCCTTCCTCCCTCCCTCCCTCCCTCCCTCCCTCCCTCGCTCCCTTCCTCCCTTCCTCCCTTCCTTCCTTCCTTTTTCTTGCTTTCTTTTTATTTTTATTTTTAAAGAACCTTTAGATTACATAAATGTTACATTAAAAATATAGGGGGATTCCCATATACACCACCCTCTCCCCTTCCCACACTTTCCCACATTAACAACATCTTTCATTTGTGTGGTACATTTTTTACAATTGATGAACACATATTGAAACATTGCTGCTAACTATGGACTATAGTTTACATTATAGTTTACATTTTGCCCTGAACAATTTTATAGGTTTTGACAAAATGTATAATGGCCTGTATCTGTCATTGCAATGTCATGCAGGACAATCCAATGTCTCCAAAATGTCCCCAAGTTACACCTATTCTTCCCTCTGCCTCCCCTTAGAACCTCTGGTGGCCACTGCCTTTATTTCAATAATACAAGTTCTTCAATTGTTAGAATAATAATAAGTCTATCTTAGTCCATAATTGCATTCCTCTCCTTATGCTTGTTCATTCTTTTTGAAGATTTTTAGAGGGTGATAGCCACTCTGCTTCTGAGTGAGAGGAGGCCTAGATCCCATGGAGCAGATGGATGGAACTGTCTTGTTTGCAGTTGTAGATATTCTCTGTTTTTTGGGATGGGCATTGTCCATCATCACCCATTCATTAGTCATACTGGGCGAGTCCTATGAACTGGAGAGTAGGTGTTGCAACTCTGCTGAGATTCAGGGCTAGCTGGCATATGAACAAACCAAAGATTTAAGTCTCTGGGACACATATTTAACAAGTATAATGCTAATTATAGGTTCAAATAAAAGGGATAGAAGAGTCATGTGTAGGGAAATTATAACTGAGTCTAACTCTGTTACAATGGGAAGCATAGATTCCAAAGTAATGCCCACTGACAGGGTGTCAAATTCCTGAGGTTATCTGCTCTGCCTATAGTTTCTAGATGTCTCTAGAGCTCTCAGGAGCTGTGGTGTTTGAAGTACTGTTTACTGTGGCAGTCAATGAGATCTTGCTGAGACATGCATAAGTGTAACCTCTGGAATGACCTCCTGACTCACTTTGAAATCTCTTAGCCATACAAACTCATTTGTATTTAATATTTCCTCCTTTTGGTCATGGTCCTTTTCCAGATGCATTGCCCATTGCTTGGTAATAATCCCTTGGTGCCAGGAAGGCTCATCCTTGGGAGTCATGTCCCATGATGGGGGAAGGTAGTGCATTTATATGCTGAGCTGGCTTAGAGAGAGGTTACATTTGAGCAACAAAAAGGCTTTCAGGAGGTAACTCTTAAGAAATATATGATACTAGGCTAAATTTCAATTTCACAAGAAAAGTTTCTTAAGTACAACCATCTATAGCAAAGACCTGGTGTAATGGTTTGTCCTCCTTCACTAGGCACTGCCCATGTACTTGGGGGATTCTTGCTGCTCGATTAGAGAATGCAGAGGACTTCTCAGGTTGGGAGTTCAATATTCTTTCATTTATTGCATGGGACTCCACTCACCAAGACAATGCCCCATGACCACTTGAACATATTCATATGCCATAGGGACATGCCCCAGGTGAAACTTTCCCCACACATACCCCCATCACTGACACCCCACACCATTGATCCACCCTTGCCACAGATGTGACCCTTCTGGGATCCAAAACCTCCCCCAAAACAAAGCTAAAAAATAAACAAATAAAAATAAGAAAATAAAATAATAACAAATAACAAATAAAATACAAAAATAAAAAATAATAAAATAAAAAATTTTTTCATTGTATCTTTCATCACCATGATAACTATCTTTTACGTACAGTGATAATTTCTTCCATATGTTCCCCCAGTGTCTTATTTTTTTTGTGCTATCTTCAAAAAAGCTTTAGGTTACAGAAAAGTCACATAGAAAATATAGGGGATTCCCATATACACAACCTTCTCCCCCTCTCCCACTCTCCCTTTTTAATAACATTTTACATGTGTATGATATATTTGTTACAATTGATGTACAAATATTGAAGCATTGCTACTAACCTTGGCCAATGGTTTACATTAAGGTTTTTAGTTTGTACTGTACACTTTTATAGGTTTTGATGAAATTTAAAATGGCCATTGCAAGATCATGCAGAACAATTCCAATGCCCTAAAAATGTCCTGTGTTCCATCTAATATATTCTTTCCTCTCCCTCACTTCAGAGCGTATGGTAACCACTAAGTTTCATTTTTTGAAGAATGAGGTTCATAGTTACATACAATAATATTGAGGGCTTGACATATTGGTCTGTTTTCTTTTATTAGGTACTGCCGATGTTCTCAAGAAATTCTTGCCCCTCTAATTGAGAAAATAGCAGGACTCCCCAGGATAGGAATTTAATATTCTCTTGTTTATTGTGTGGGTCTCCACCCAGTGAGATAACACACTATGACAAGATGAACATTTTAATATTCCATAGAGGCATTCCCAAGGTGCACCTTATCCTGCATACTTTATATTTCAAGATAATTGTAGAGTCACATGAGGTTGAAAGAAATAATACAGAGAAATTCTGTGTACCCTTTACCCAGTTTCCCCCAATAGTAACCTTTTGCAGAACTATAGTACAATATCACAGCCAGGATATCGATATTTACACAGTCATGATACAAAATATTTGCATCTCCACAAAGATCCCTCATTGTTTGCTTTTATAGCTATACTTACTTCACTTCCACTGCTAACACTTCCTTGATTTCTAAAGCTACTTAGTTCTGTACTCTATTTCTATAAACTTCTCACTTCAAGAATGTTAGATAAATGGAATCTTACAACACGTGACCTTTTGGAAATGTCTTTTTTTCTCTCAGCATGATTCTCTGGAAATTCTTCCAGGTTGTTGCATGCATCAATAATTCATTTCTTTTTGTTGCTGAATAGTGTTCAACAGTATGGATGTACCACAGTTGTTTTTTTTTTTTTTAACCATTTACCCATTGAAAGGCATCTGAATTGTTTCCAGTTTTTGGCTATTACAAATAAAGCTGTTATAAACATTCATGAATAAGTTTTTGTTTGAATATAAGTTTTAATATCTCTGCAATAAATTTCCAGGAGTATAATTGTTGGATTGTATGGTAGCTGCATGTTTAGTTTTATAAGAAATTGCCAAACTATTTTCCAGAGTGACCATACCATTTTAAACACCCACCAGCAATGTTTGAGTGATCGTTTCTCCAGTTTCTTGAAAGCAATTGATGTTGTCATTATTTTTTAAAATTGTTTTAGCCCTTCTGATAGTTGTGTAGTTATAGCTGATTATTGTTTTAGTTTTCATTTCCCTAGTGGCTAATGCTATTGAACTTCTTTTCATATGTGTATTTATCATCTGTACATCCTCTTCAGTGAAATGTCTCTCCATGACTCGTGCCCTTTTTGTAATTGGATTATTTGTTTTATGACCATTGTGTTTTGAAAGTTCTTTATATACAGCAGATCCTAGTCCTTTGCCAGATTGAGATTTGCAAATAACTTTTCCCACTCTGTTGCTTGTCTATTCATCTTCTTAACAAACTCTTTCTCAGAGCCAAAGTTTTAATTTTGATGAAATCCAATTTAGCAATTTTTCCTTTTATGGCTCAGGCTTTTTGTGTCAAGTCTAAGAGCTATCTGGCTGGCCTTAGAACATTAAGATTTCTCCTATGTGTTTTTCAAAATGTTTTATAGTTTTACATTTAAATCCATGATCTATTTTGAGTTAATATTTGTATAAGGTGTGAGACTTAGGTTGATACCCGCCCCCTCACCTTTTTTCCATTGTTTTCTTATTGTGGTAAAATATGCAAACCATAAAATTTACCATTTTAGCCACTTAAAAATATACAATTCAGTGGCACTATCTAGTTCCAGAACTTTTCTATCACTTCAAAATTTAGCCCCATACCCACTAAGTAGTTGCTCCCCATTTCCCACTGCTCCCAACCCCTTGTAACCACAAATCTGACTTCTGCCTCTGTGAATTTTCCTATTCTGAATATTTTACATAAATGGAATCATTTAATATATGACCTTTTGTGCCTTATTTCTTTCACTTAGCATAATGTTTTTCAAGGTTATTCCATATTGTAGCATGTAACAGTACTTTGTTCATTTTTATGGCTGATTAATATTCTATTATTATCCCAATTTCTTTTTTTTTTTTTACTTGATTTTAGTTTTAGTTTTTCTAAATTATTATGCATTTTATTTCTTATCTTTAAACCCATCATTATTTCATTTTCTTATTAATTGCATTTGGTGATATTCTTGAAGAGGTTTTGATCACAGAAGGGTTACAACTATGGCAGGGGAGGATCAATGGGGTGGGGTGTCAGTGATGGGAATACATGGGAGGAAGTTCACCTGGGCATACATATAAGGTATATAAATGTGTTCAAATGTTCATTGGGCATTGCCACAGTGGGTAGAGATTCACACAACAACTGAAAGAATATCGAATTCCCATTCTGGGGAGCTCTGCCACATTCTCTAATGGAACAGCAAGAATCCCCCAAGTACAGGTGCAATGACTAGTGTAGAAGGATGGCTCATTGATGGGCCCTTGATATTGACGACTATGCTTATGAGCCTTTGCTCTTGAAATTGCAACTTAGCCTACTGTTGTAGGGTGCCTAAGAGTTACTTACTGGAAGCCTCCTTGTTGCTCAAATGTGGCCACTCTCTAAGCCAAACTCAGCATATAAATGCATTACCTATCCCTCAGCGTGGGACATGACTCCCGGGGATAAGCCTCCCTGGCACCAAGGGATTACTACCAAGAACCAGCTGGTGATACAACTGGAAAAAGACCTTGAATAAAAGGGGGAAAATGCAAAGACAAAAGAGTTTATATGGCTAAGAGACTTCAAAGTGAGTCGGGAGGCTGTCAGAGAGGTAACACTTATGCACGTTACAGCAGGATATCATAGACTGCCAAAGTAGATACTACCCCAAATAGTAGGGCTCCTGAGAGATCTGAAGACACCCAGGTCCTATGGTCATGGCAGATAGTTCCGGAGTTTGGTGCCTTGCCTATGGGTTCTACTTTGGAGTTTGTACTCCCGAGTGTGACAGAGTTAGACTCAGATGTGACTTCTCTACACATGCCTCTTCTGTCCCTTTTATTTGAACCTATAGTTGGTGCTGGAGTTGGTAGGTGTATGTCCAAAAGACTTGAATCTCTGGGTTGTCCCTATGCCAGCTGGGTCTTGAGCTTCAGCGGAGTTGCAACACCTATTCTCCAGTTCATTGGACTCCACCAGGACAACTAACAAGGAGGTGAGGATGAACAACCACCATACCAAGAAACCGAGGGAGTCTACAACTGCAAGTAAGAGATTCCTGCCCATCAGCCATATGGGATTGAAGCCCCCTCTCAATTAGAGGTGGAGTGGGCATCACTATCCCAGAATCCTCAGGACTGGGGAATAAAATATGGACTAGGGTGGACTTACTGGTATTCTACTGTAGACTTATTGTGATTCTAGCAATGGAAGAAATTATATCATGGATGTGGAGACAGTGGCCACGGGTGTTGCTGAAGTCAGGGAGTGGGAAAAAGAGGTGTAATATTGGGGTATTTTCAGGACTTGGAATTGTCCTGAATGACATTGCAATGACAGATACAGGCCATTATATATCCTGCCATAGCTTACAGAATGGAGTGGGAGAGAGTGTAAACTACAATGTCAAGTATAATCCATGCTTAGTGGTAATGCTCCAAAATGTGTTCACCAATTGCAATGAATGTACCACACCAATGAAAGAAGTTGTTAATGTGGGGAAAAGTGGGAGGTCAGGGGAGTGGGGTATGTGGGAATGAATTATCTTTTTTAATGTAGCATTTTATGTAATCTAAGTATTTTTTAAAAATAAAAAATGTATTAAAAATATTCTATTGTTTGGATAGAGTACATTTATCCATTCATCCATCAATGGACAGCTGGATTTTCCCCCACCTTCTTGTTATTGTAAATAGTACTGCTATGGATATTTGTGTACAAGTTTTTGTGTGAACCCCTGGTTTCAAGTTATTTGAGTATAATCTAGGAGTGGAATTGCTGGATCATATGGTAATTTTTGTTTAACTTGTTGTGGAACCACTACACTACTTTTCACTGTGGCTGCAGCATTTTACATTCCCACTAGTGATATATGAGTGTTCCAATTTCTCCACATCCTCACCAACACTTGTTATTTTTTACTTTTTTATTATAGCCATCCTAGTGGGTATGAAATATTATCTCATTGTGGTTTTTGTTTGCATGTCCCTAATGATGTTGAACATTTTTTCATGTGCTTATTGTCTGTTTGTAAATCTCCTTTGGAGAAATGTTTATTCAAGTCTTTGCCTATTTTTAAATTGGTCTGTTTGTCTTTTTTTGTGGTTGAATTTAAGAGTTGTTTATATATTCTGGATGCTAGATGTCTATCATATATATGATTTTCAAATACATTCATTTTGTGAGTTGTCTTATCACCCTCTTGATAGTGTCCTTTGATGTACAAAGTTTTAAATTTTGGTGAAGGCAAATTTATCTATTTATTGTTGTTGTTGCTTCTGCTTTTGATATCATATCTTGCAAAATCCTTGTCATGAAGATACTTTTATATTTTCTTCTCAGAGTTTTATTGTTTTAACTCTTATATTGGTTTGCAATCCACTTTGAGTTAACTTTTCTTATGGTGTGAGGTTAGGGTCCAACTTAATTCTTTTGCATAAGAATATCCAGCTGTCCCAGCACTGTTTGTTGAAGAGACTGTTCTTTCCCCTATTGAATGGTCTTAGCATCCTTGCCACAAATCTATTGAATAGATAGATATGTGGGTTTATTTTCTAGACTCCCAATTCTATTCTATTGGTCTATATGTTTATCCTTATGCCAGTACCACACTGTTGAATTACTGTAGCTTTGTAGTAATTTTTGAAATTGGAAAGTGCAAGTCCTCCAACTTTGGTTTTCTTTGTCAAGTTTTCTTAGGATATTCAGGACCTCTGGAAATTCAATATGAATTTTAGGATCAGCTTTTACATTTCTGCAAAAGACCACTGGAAATTTGAAAAGAATTACATTGACTCTATAGATTGCTTTGGGGCATATTGTCATTTAAAAAATATTGTCTTGTAATCCATAAACACAGGATGTCTTTCTATTTATTTAGGTTTTTCTTAATTTTTCTCAACAGTGGTATATAGTTTTCAGTGTACAAGTCTTTTACCTCCTTGGTTAAATTTCTTCTAGATATTTTATTCCTTTTGATGCTATTGTAAATGGAACTGTTTTCTAAATTTCCTTTTAGAATTATTCATTGTTAGCATACAGAAATATGATTTGTATTATCTCATTGATATGAAATAATTAGAACAAGCAAATACATAGTCAGAAATTCCTTTTGTGTTTAGGTTATTTCATTCAAAGTGATGTCTTCAAGGTTCGTCTATGTTGTAGCATGTATCAGAACCTCATTCCTTTTTTATGGCTAAATAATATTCCATTGTGTATATATACCACATTTTGTTTATTCATCAGTTGATGGACACTTGGGTTGCTTCCATCTCTGGCAATTGTGAATAATGCCTCAATGAATACTGGTGTGCAAAAAAAAAAAAATATGATTTTTGTGTGTTTATCTTGTATTCTGAAACTTTGCTGAATTTGATTATTATTTCTAATATTTTTTGTTAACTCTTTAGGCTTTTCTATATATAAGATCATGTCATCTGCAAATAGACATAGTTTTACTTCCTCCTTTCCAACATAGATGACTTTTATTTTGTTTTATTTTTATTTTTTGGCTTGATTTCTCTGGCTACACCTTCTAGTACAGTATTGATTAGAAGTGGAGAAAGTGGGCATCCTTGTCTTATTCCAGATCCTAGGAGGAAGTCTTTCAATCTTTCACTTTGAGTATGATGTCAGCTCTTGAGGAAGTTCCCTCCTTATATATTTTTTAAGGTAAATAACCATCTTCTGATTTGTCAAGTTTTAGAACATCCATATCCAGGGAAGAATGGAAATACTATTGTAACTTTAACCAATATATATTAGCTTCACTAATATAGAGAGCAAAGATTCCATCTTAACACCTAAAATGAGAGGTACTTTGAAATTTTCCTACTTTGCACACGTGTATTCTGCGGTTGGAAACATCAAATACTTGGCTGACAACTAACATCACAGATGTTTCAAAACAAATGAAAAGCAAATGCAGTTTGATTATTTATTTCTGAAATTTCTAAAAACAATGCAATGATAAAATAAAAGGCATTGCACCTACACAATTTCCCACCTCAAATGAGCATGTTTTCTATTATACTTGTTTTCTTTTGTGACTGCTCTACATTTCCTTGAAATATATCTCTAGTCTGTTCTTCTAAAACTGATATTTTTTAAAAAGCTCGTCTTCAAAAATGTCAAATATAATGAAAAATGAAAATCACAAAAGAGAAGGTTGTTCACAGCCACTCCCCTGGCGTTCCCTCATGTTTCTGGGTCACCATGCTGACTCTCCATGTGTTAGAAATAACATCCATAGTATACTTAGCAGGTAGCCCCTTGGGAGCAGGGTCAGCATGGGCTCCAAATAAACAACGTCAACCATTTCCTTGAAGACAATGCATCATATGTTCACAAATACTCCACACTATCCACCGAAGCAGTTGCAAAAGAAGTTCTCTTTTCAAAGTACAAGAAAAAGAAAGTTCCTTTGGAAAAATTACAAAGGGCCACTTTATTTTTTTTATCATTTTAGGCTTGAGCAGATGAATGATGTGGGAGCAGAGTCCTGCCAATAAGAGAAGGGGGTTAAGTTGAATTTGGTTAAGACCATCTGAGGGAGGCAGTGAATAAGCACAGAGATTCTGATGAATTGAGGACCTACACACTCAAATACATATAGAGGGGAAACAAATGGCATAGAACTTCAGAAGATTAAAGTCAGAAACGAATTTTAGAGATTATTAAATCTACTCCCATCTTTTAAAGATAAGACAAATGCAGTCAAGAGAGGGCAGTAACCTGCAAAAAGTTTTATCCCATATGTTTCCATGCTTATATTAGTAATATTAATATTAATATCAATTTATTGAGCATGTGCTACTGTGTCAAGCTCTGTGAGGAAGTGCTTAAAATCTCAGATTCTGGAATTGAAGAAAACTGAATTTGAATACTAACTATGCTGCTTACTAGCTATGTGACCTTAGCCAGATTATATAATTGATATCTCTCAGACTCAGTTTGCGTTTGTAAACTTTTAGAAATAATAGTAGCTTTCTCATTGGCTGTGGTAACAGATAGAGAATGTAGATAAAAAGCTTAGCATAATACCAGGCATATGATAAATGATCCATAAAAGTTAGATATTATTATTATCAAGTATAATGATTATTCCTTTCATTTGCTACATGAACTACAAACTGAAAAGGAAAACAGTCATAGGCCTAACTTATTAAAATTCTCAATAAACAATGATCACTTTTGTGCAGACCTATAGGTATAAATAGCAATATTGGAAATTGAATCCAATTAGTATAATCTTTTAAATATTGACATGGTAAATACAAATATAGTGTAATATATGTCCCATATATTTCTTATACATGCACCAAAACTTTTCCTAGTTTTAGTGAATATTTTAGTTTCTACTGAAGACTCCCCCATCTTGATATTTGTAACAGAACCTATAGTATCTGTGTTTCTTCTAATTCTCAAAATCACTCTGTGCAGTGATTTTCTAAAGGGAATTCACACAGAGAAGAAACACTAGGCAATCAAGTTAAACTGAAACTCGCACTGCTTCCAATAAACATCCTAAATGGCCAAATGCCCTTCACAGCTTTTTTGAAAGGACCATTCTGACTGGCAGCTTTGTCCCAAACTGTTTCATTTGGAAACATCCATGGCATGTCATTGAGCTATTGGTCTGAATGTGTATCTGACTGTCAAAGGACTGAGCCCTTCCTTGGACTGCCAGCGTAATTTGGATTATCCTAGGGGATAATGAGAGCCACTTACTAACTGAATTATATGGTGAAATTCAACAACTCAACCATCAGGCAACGCTGGTTAATGAGTATTATTTCCATTTGACCTATATGAACAGAAGATGGAGTTCAGAACTGTGGAGAGGGAACAGAACCGTGCAGGGTCTAAGATTTTACCCTGCATATAAGCCAACAAGTGAACCTGCCACAATTTCATAGATGCTGGCAGAGGACATGAGACTGCTGGGTCAGAGATGAAGGACTTTATCACTCCTGGCATAACAGGCAGCATGAGGCTCATGTTCAGGTTTTCTTGCCCCCAAGCCCCAGGGAATGATAAAGAACAGGCTCAGGTAGATGCTGTGAAGTGAGTTGCTACACGGCACATTGTGGGACACAGGCTCAGAGCACAATAGAAACTTTCAGCAAATGACCGCTTTATTACTTAAACGGCGCATAGGGTCCAAAAGAGCAGCAGAAGAGATTGCATCACAGCTGTTCTTCCCAGAAAGACAATCTGCTCCTGTCAGGGTTGGCGACGGCAGCTCCAGATCCTTCACTTCGTATTGGAGAAGAGAGACAAGTTTGTGCTCCCCTCGGTGGATATTTATTCAACCCAGGGGGAGGGGCTCTGCCACTGAGAGTTTCGTGCTTTGATAAGCATCTCGACCTTCTTGCTTCTGGTCAGGCCTTTTCATTAGACCCCATATCTTCCCTGGGTTGTGGAAAGGAAACAGAATGAAACATGGTCACACAGTAGGAGAGGAGGTGGGGGAAGGGTAGGTGAGGGCGGGAGATGGCCACTGAGTGTGGGCGCGGGACTTCCCCAGCACATGCTGCACGTACAGTGGGTCTATGTTTCAGATGAGGAACCAGAGCTTAGGAAGCCTCCTATCTTAGGAGGGGGCTGCTAGCAGCCTTTGCCCCAGATGTTGTCTGCTCAGGAAATGAATAGGCCCTCTGCCCCAGAGGAAGACACTGTCTTTATCTTCCCAGGCTGTTTGCTATACAAATACCTTTGAAAAGATAGTCTAGAACAAAATCTGCCAATGCCTTTGCTCAGATGACGGGGAGAAGCACAAGGGACCCATGGAGAATTGTCTCTCATCATAGTATCATATAGTGTGGCTTTGTGATAGTACCTTAGTTATGACACGGGCAGAATAAGATGGAAATCCAAGAGGGGTCACTTCCATTTCATATGTTTTGCATCGTGGGTTTCTATGTAAGCTTTCATTCAAAGAAAGATTTACACAGCTAAAACCAAACCAATCTAGCCATAAGAAAAACTCAAAACAAAGCCAAATGTAAGATAACATTACTGTGGAGAAAGGCAATGAGCTATGGGTTAAAATGATTGTTTAATGGACTCTCACACTAATATGTGATGGTGAACACATTACATAAATGCTAAGAGCTGCAAATTTATTTGTAAAATGATGGTAATAATGTTTATCATACAAGGTAATTTGGAGGTTTGAAGAAGGTAATGTAATGGAATATGACACTTAGCCCTTCCAGATACTTTTAAGCACTGCTCTTATCTTCTGGGATGCCTTTTACTTGTTTGATGCATCCATCCATCAGCTGCCATAGGTGCTGCTGCCAGTGGAGGACTGCTCTTGGGTGATTGCACAACGCTTCCTGGAGATTTTTTAGAGTTCCGTACCTTCCTCTAACCCCATAGCCAATGGCTGACTGCTACAGAGGTTCAAAACCCCAGCTCTCTTACATCAAGGTGGAGCAGATCATGCAGTGCAATTGATACTCCAGAACCCCCAGAGGGATCAGGCTGAAGTCAGGCTTCACCTCAAACTGCGTCTTTGCTTAGCTTTTGCCCCATGCCTGTCTTTCTTCCCTCTTCCCTTACTTTCTCCCCTTGAGAACACTCCCTTAATAAGTCACTTGAACATGAATCTCCATCTCATGTGCTGCTTCCAAGGTTCTTGCCCTAAAACACTATTTGGACAAACATTGGCCCTCATGTTGACACAAATTGGACAGTGGTCAACGTTACCTGAGATATTGATATTCTGATTTCCTCTGGTATATAGGTCTAATTTCCTTTAGAATTCTAAAGTATTGGAGATGAGAGGCCTATTCCTTGCTCTACCCTCGTTGAAAACAAGAAACATTTCTTCAACATAAATATATTGAAACAGGTCAGCATATTTTAGCAGAGAAATAGGGGACATATTTTTTTTCCTGAAATTTGTTGATCCAGATCCGTAATTAACATGCTATTTTGTATTGGATACACATACACACAGGCACACGCATATACATACAGCCAGTTCTGCTATAATGCCTACTTTGAAAATGTGAATTTGTTCCAACATGATTGATATATTAGGGAACAATTTGAGCATAACTTGAATTTCGTGTTTACTTATGTTTGATTTCATCCATGAGAAACACTAGGTGAATGCAGAAAACTACATCCAGCTGAACTGAGCCATAAAGGAATACAAAAAATGCACACACCTCAAACATCTACCATCTACCTCTAGGATACCATCTGCCGCGTGTGCTATCCTACTTCATTGTGTTTGGCTTCTCTATTTGTGAACTTTGCTATATTAAAAAAGGAAAAACTCTCATTCAAAATCCCCAACATATTAAGTGCCCTAGTTCAAAATCACCAAGCAATGCATGCAAAAGGAAAGCTTTGCATATTGAAAGAAATGAGAGAACAAGTTCCATCTCCAGAGCAACAGGCATAAAAGAATCCATGTCGTGGACTATCAGAGATGATGCCATGAAAACAAAAGAAAGGTCAATGACTGGAACAACTTCAAATGCTGCAAAGTCAATAACAGCAAGACCTAAAGAAATAAAAGAAATGGGAAGATTATTAAGCATATGGATTGAAGACCAAAGAGTGAAAAAATAAGGAACAACCTTTCTCACAATCAAAGGGAAAGCACTACCTAGATATGAAGACCTTAAATGAAAATCATCTAATCCTGCAGAGGTGACTCCTTTTAGTGCTAGTTGTGACTGGTTTGCTGCTTGTTTTTGCTACAATTTCAAAGCCTTTGGCTTTTTTGGAGAAGCAATGGGTGAAGATGAGAAAGACGCAAAAGGAATTTCCAGCAATGATACAGAAGTTAATTGAAGAAGAAGATATCCAATGGATTGAATCTCCAATTTTGATGAAACAGGTATCTATTACAAATGCATGCCTCAAAGGACATATATTTTAAAGGCAGAAAAACATGCCCCAGGATTTAAGGCTGCAAAAGATCTCAAATTTTGATTACCCTCCTTCCACTGCCTCCAATAATTCACAAGCTGCAATCCTTCTGACAGCCACTTTCACAACTGGTTTATGTATTTTTAGCCATTTAACATATATAAAACCATTCTACTCTTTTTACTAGGGTCTTATATATATAAGAAATATATATATATTTTTTGGATATCAGTGATGAAGTTTTTGAGTATTTTAAGCCCTGTGAGTTTTTCTTTTGTTAAGATTTATTTTATTTATTTATTTCTCCCCACCCCCTCATTGTTTGCACTTGCTGTGTCCTAGTTTCTTTAGGAGCCACTGGGAACTGAACCAGGGACCTCTGATGTGGGAGGGAGGCACCTAATTGCTTGAGCCATCTCCGTTCCCTGCTTTGTTGTGTCTCTCGTTATATTTTCCTTCTTGTGTCTCTTGTTGCAGCAGCTCGCCGTGCCTGCGTGTCACATCAGCTCGCTGTCTTCTTTAGGACACCCTGGGAACCGAACCAGGGACTCCCATGTGGTAGGCGGGAGCTCAGTCACTTGAGCCACATCCGCTTCTCAGCCCTGTGGTTTTTATTGCGCGATTTTGCACAGTACAGTGATTTTTAGGAACTCATATGCCACATTGTAACAGAACTAATTGTGTATGTAGATGTATGTGTGTGCACACACTTACTGTTATTTGCATTGCTTCCTCCTCCTATGCTGTTCCCTCTGCCTGGAACAATCTGCCTCCCCATTCCACTGCTTGGCTCCTCCTCTTTCTTCAGGTTGATCTTCATATCTTTAGTAAGATTACTGTCTTAGGCCCATTGTTCTAGAGTAGACTTGGAGTCAAGTACATAGAGTGCAAGTGGTTTATGCAGGAGGTAATTCTATTAAGAACTCCTAGAGGAAGTTACATGCCCTACCATGAAGGAAAGGAAGCAATGATGTGCAGTCTACCTTTGTGGTCACCTGAGGCTTGGGTCTTCTGGGCCTTTTGGGAGATGGTGTGAATCATGTCTCAGAGTGGTCCCAGCTGGGTGCAATGAGACTGGGGTGTTTATCTTCCAATCTCATGTGTCATGGTCTGAGGGTTGCTCCGAAGGTCATTAATTCCCTGGCACTTCTGGTCTGTCCCCTGTGGGGGCCGGGAGAATGTCCTCAGCTGGAAAGCCATGGGTGTTCGCAGCAGAATTTTGTTAGCATATAACCAAAAGCTGAGTGCCAATGGGGTATGGTGTGTGTGTGGACAGCAGGAGCATCTGCTACTCCTCCATGGACTTCCCTGGCAAGGAAGAGTACACCTAATATACACTGCCTTCAACTAGCATTCTTTTCTTTGTAGCATTAATCACACAGGTAATTTTTTGTTTATTTTTGGAAGTTTTTGATATAAATTCGGTGGTGTGCTGGAGTCAGCTTGCATTGGCTTGCAAAAGCAGATTGCTTTGTGAATCCATTGATGTCATGTTGGTAACTTGAAACAGGTAATGGGGAAGTTTATTTTTTATTTTTTTTTAATTTTACATGTGTATATATTATGTATTATCAGCGAGATAATATATGGTGGAAGTTTTTTGTGTCATGGAAATTGGCAAACACCACAACCTCCCCGCAAGCCCTCCACCACCAGTAGCTGGGGAGCCTGTGGCTAAACATTTTCAAGCACAGACCCTGTCTATCAGGCACTGTGTCTGGTTTGTGTCAATAGTGTATGAATGTTCTCCTTTTTCTCTAAACCACACAGTAGACTGGGTCCCTCCTACAACTGCACCAACTCACTGGCTAGATGAGGCAATTTAGGAAGCTTGCTTGGATCGTGAAGAATGGCTGCCAAAACCCACAATATTAATCTCAGCAGAGTGAATATTGACCTCTTCTTGGCAGTAATTAGGACACAGGAACTCTTACATCTTGAGGCCACCACGTCGTCAGCTTAGAGAAGGGTATTTGTCATCCTAATTGCCCGGCTGAGAGGACATTCACTCATGTATCTTAATGCTGAATATTACTTAACTCTAAGATTTCAGGGAGGAAAGGGGAGGGGTCGAATGCTTGAACATTAACCTCTAACTAACACAATTACTCTTGTTTTGAAGTGCTACTATCTAGACTTTGCAAAATCCAGAAGAGCACAGAGAAGCTGAACATCATAACCCTAAAGCTCCTGACGATTTTAAGCATCTATGATATATTGCCAATAATTTCCACTGGTTTTAAAAATTATAATGTTGAGACACATCATTTGGGATGAAACTTCAGCACCAATAACTACTACCAAAAAACGTGCTTACGTTTATGTCAGTGAAGGAGTGGAAAGAAATTCTTTGAAAAAGTAAAACAGCCTCCAGGGAAATGATCTGAGGTATACGGATTCCAGCTGATTTGCTGTAATTTGATATACTCGCAGACTTCCAGAAACAAGTTTAGGTGGGTCCAATCGACTCTTTGATTTGTCTGATTTTCACAGTCATACTTGAGAGATAAATGCAACCTGCTATAAATCAGGCAGGTTTCTAACTCCCAGTGACCCGCCGAAGAGCAATAATTTTTGACACGGGAAATATTGTTCCCATTGTGCAATCTTTTGTAATATTGAGCGAGATCTGCAGTAATCAGAGTCATAGAACAGAGTACAGACTCTTAAATTTTAGGGTGTGTCTATGTCTGTGTTGTGTGTGAGTGTAAAGGCAAGACTATATGTAAAACTTTAAACATTTTTCCTACGATTTTCAGGCAAAATCCTTCTTTCAATTCCAAATGCAACCAGCAACTTTATATCAGTCTTCGAAGTCACTGAATAACGTCTCTACCCGGAATGTGGCTGGTAACTAGAACTATATAAATGATGCTCAGTGATACAATGGTTATTTGAATCAGATAACATTTTGTATTACCCAGGTGCAGCTTTTGTGGTTGTAACCAAATACCCGACATGCTCACATCTGCAATTCAGTGGACCGAGAACTCCCACTTGCTGCATGTCATTATCAAGGCTTCACCAGCAAGGCCAGCTTTAGGTTGAAGAGAATAAGGCGTTCCTATTTCTACCTCCAAAGACAAGATCAGAATAGAAAACAATCTGTGCATGTTTACTTTTAATTTATTTTTAATCTGCTTCATTTTAATCAGAAAATTGTATCTAGAAAAAGCTAATTGAATGATATCTATAAGAAATGACACAAACCCTTAATGTTGTGTTGACATATTTTATAATGTAACGTTTGAGCATGGATTTATGCTAGACCAATAAAATATTTTTAAGGAGAACATGGAAAAGAAGATTTAAAGTTCAAAGGAATAAAGGACTTTTCTAAACTGCATGATGCAAAGAATTATCCTCAGGACTTATATTTCTGTAACTTTCAAACATTTTGAGACCTTGTTTGCCAAACAAATAATACACTTCGACTACAAACACCAAGAATTTTGAAGTTTTGGTAGATTCACGCTTACTTTTCAGGCATGATTTCAAATGACCTTTCACCATTCTTTTTACATTTATGCAGCTTTTGTGGTTTTCATTCATTTATCCATGAATCCATTCATCTAACAAACAATGGATGGTCAACTAGTATTTATCAACATTTGCTAGCTGAATGTCATTTAAATTTCTTTGGGTGTATACAAGAGGCTTCCTACACAAGTCAACTTCCATTTGCATTGAATTCAATATCTATATTATGGATACTAAATTTCGTAACTTCAAACTATACCCTCAAAAGTATGTATTGAGATTTTATAGTATAGTGGTAAAATCATGGACAGGAGAGCTGGATCTTTTGGGCTAAATCGAAGTCTGGCTTCTTACCACCTTTATAACCTGTGTTTCAGTTTTCTTGCCTATAAAATGTAGGATGATGATATAATAGTACCTATAATAAAGATGGAATGCAATAAATTTGTATTTATATTAGTTAGAAGAGGGCCTAGCATATAATAATCATCATATTATTATTCTGAATAGCTAACAAATATATAGTGCTTACTATTTTCCAAATTCTGGTTTGTGTTACTAACTGGAGAGGGAAATATCTGAAGCAAAAAAATATCTCACATTATAGTAGGAAGACACATCCATTCACAAAAAGCTGCTGCACAAGAAAGTACTAGATTGTACAACAGATGTGTACTATATGTGGCAGGAATCAGAGAAGGGAACAGAATTTGTCCTGATAGTCAAAGTAAGATTTATAGTTCCCCCAAGGAAAAAGGGAGATGTATGTTACAAGCACAGAGGGCATGTTACAATTCAAAAGACATCCAAATACATGATAGAATTGTGTATTTTACAGAAAAATAAAACACATTCGCAATATATGTTTTGTGTATGGCTGGTATCTTTATATTTAATTTAAGATGATTGCTTTAGTGACAGGATACAAGATTTTGTAGTGCTATGGAAAGAACACTGGCTTGAGGATGTAAAAGCCATATTTTCTTGGCATCAGGCAAATTTCCCAAAGGACCAGATGACCTTGAATGCCCTTCTACCTCCCCAGTTCTCCTTTTATTTAACACCTTTGAGTTAAGTTTGCAGTTCAGTGCAAACTCTCAACAAATTCTATGCAAAATGGGTTTTCAGAACTATAAATACAATCTTGTGTGGCTGCTAGGGAGAAAGATAAAAATGGATTTTGATGCTTACTCTGTTAATTCACTTGGGTTTTATGTGACAAAACAAAGATGAAGAATATCTCTGTTTAGTTTGAATATTTATTGTTAAATTGATAACAATAATTTGTATTAGTTAAAGGGTTGTTTTCCCTGCACAGTATAAGCATATTTTACTAAACATAGTTATGATTTTTATAACACGGTAACTAAATTGGATCACTAAATTAAGATAAGAGATTCCTTCCACTATGACCAAGATTTCTCTTGTTAGACACATGCACTAGAGAGAAATGTATAGACAGTAAGCTCCTTGAGGCCAGGGATGGCTGTAGCTCCATACGTAATTTCATAACTGTGGCAAGCTCTGAGGAGGGATAACTTCTCTTTACTAAATGTTCTAGCAAAGATCCCAGGATTGCGTCTTGTTGGCTCTGAGTGGTCTGCCATCTGCCAAGTGTCCATCCTGAATTATCTGTAGCCAGGGGATGTGATGCTATGATTACATTGGCTTATATCATAAGTCAATCCCTGGGGATGGGGTTGTGCCAGGCTCCCTGAACCATGTGCACTAAGAACAGGGGAAGGTGGTTTCCAAGTAAAATCTGGGTCCATAACCTGAAAAGCAGAAGATGCTGGTTAGCAAAAAGCAGCAAGTGCCATTGAAGACAAGGTCAGGACGGACAAATGGCTTCACAAAAAGACCACCTTCCATCAATGAGTCATAAAAGAGCAATGGAATCCATAAATAACTTGACATTTTCTTTTCACTCAGTTGTCTCATTTTAGAGCTCTCTTTCACAAGGATGTTGAAGAATTATTATGCCTTTTAGTATCTGAAATGATGTAATGGCACTCTATCTGTCAAATTGCTTAAAATTATTTGTATTAAGGGCACAGAATGTGTCCCTAGCCTTTGCTCAACTAACATTTGCCTTCTTATTTAAAGATAATATATCCTCTAAACAGAGGAAAAATTGAGAGTAAAATAAAATCTAGAGGCACATTCTATGCAGGCCAGAGGAATTAGAAACTGTAAAATTCAGTTCAGAAATTAATCATTGTAGACAGCTGTTTTGGATTAATTCATCTAAAATATTTTATATTAGTATATTGGGCTTTTAGTCATTTTTGTGGCTCAAACAGCATGTTTAATGAAAGAAATATTTGTCTCCAGGGTCCAAATACATCCTCCTAAAATATAGGTGGAATTGGAACTAGAACAGATGCTATTCTTATTGGAAAGTATAAAAAAAATCAGTTTACTTCATATTTTAAGTGTTGTTTTTTTTCCAGTATGGCAGAACAGATTAATTTTGACTCTGGAACCCATAAGATCTGGATTTGCCATCTTCCTTCTGCAACTTATGAGCTGTGAGAATTTGGGCTATTCACATTAATATCTTTAAGCTTTTATCTTCTAATGAGTAAAATGAGGGTGAAAAAATGAGCCTACCTAAAATAGTTATTATAAGGATTGAATGAGATAGGCTATTTAAGGCACTGAGCATACTACCTCGTTCAGCTATTAGTACTTTTATTTTTGCTGCAGTTTTATATGGACAGGCTCTTGTTTATGTAATCATTTTGTTGTAGCTAGAAATTTAGTTTGTTTTAAATTTCTAAATAACCCGGGAACGAACATCTTTGCATATAAGTCTTTCCTTGGTAATTTGGTTTATTCCTTTAGAATATAATCCTTAGAAGGTGCTCTCAGGTCATGTATTTTTAGAGTTGCAATGATATTTTGAAATTCCATTCTGGTGCCCCTGACTGAGAGTGACTAGTTTACTTCTGGAATGGAACTTCTTATTGCATTGCAAATAGCCACAGGAGCATGGCTTGTTTTCTTGTGGAGTGCCCCACACTCAGTGGTCTACTTTCCTGGTTGCTGGCCTTTAGAAAGGCTAACGAACAAGCTGTTAGACCGCTGCCCTTTGAAAGGGCAAATCCCAGACTGCATTCCCAGACCAGAATGCTTATTTGTTCTAGCCTGATATTTTTGTTCTGCACATGTTAGAAGGTTTTCAGGTTGGTCTTGGTGTTTGTCCCTGAAAGCTGTGAGGGTTGCAGCTAACAGGAAACTAATAAAAACATCGCAGAAATGTCCCTTTCTCATAAAGCTGTTTTCCCCCATTCAGCTCCTTGGTTTTGTCTCTGAATTCCTGCCCATGTCTGTTTTCCTTGAGGAAATAATCTTAGAGGGAGAAAGAAAGAAAAAAGAAAGAGAGAAAGAAAGAAAGAAAGAAAGAAAGAAAGAAAGAAAGATAGATAGATATTTGACATTATATTATAAAGAAACAACTTAAAAAAGAATGAAGAGCAATGCTTTTCATATACAAAATCAGTAGAGGGCAGTATAAAAAGCTGGTCATTTTGCCTGGGGCTGAGGGATTTTCTGAGATGTGGGACTTTTAGTGCTAAAACCGGGAGAGTCCTAGGCAAACTAGGATGGGTGATTACTTTACGGCAGAGTTTAAGTCACAGGTCAATATCCTTAATTAAAGTCCTCCTTTTCCTTACTCTATTTTATACTGGGTTTCTGCCACTTTGTGTAAGAATTCTGATTAATACACCTCGTTGCCATGTGTGCCATCCCACAAGGTGTGGGACACCCCTGCCTGTACCAGGTTGTAGTAGGACTGGAAATTCCCTTTATTCTACAACCTCTCCAAGCCCCTACTTAAGTCCATGCTGGCTTCCCTCTTTGGTCGTGATGAGCTGTGCTCGCATCATGCCTGTCGTCCCAGGAGCTATGTGTCTGGTTAGAGTTGTTGGCGGTGGGTAGAGCATTAGGACGCTTCCCTCTTTGTACACAGCTCACACATTTCTCTTGGCCAGTGGCAGTGTCCTTGTATCTAATTAAGCTCTTTTGAAACTTGGAACCAGGAAAACCAAAGGCTTCTCTTGAACAAAAGCAGTCTGTTTCATATAAGTTTTGGAAACGGCATGGCCTATCCCACTTCTGAAGATAAACAGTGCATTGCATGTAAATGTCTCTGAGAAACCCTGCAGCAATCAATGCATTGCAGATTGATTTCTTCAACAATCTGGCCAAGTTTAGGGATCTTATCATCTAGAGCTCAGATTATATAGAAGAGCTGTGTTTCTGTCACACTGGCCTTTTCCACCAGCTGACACTGAGCATCAGCACTTAGTATCTCCCTTTGTGTTTCCAGGCAGAGATGAACTAACAAGTGGCCCTGCAGTCTTCAGCCTCCTGCCTCTTGCTGCCTGCCTGCGTCTCATGTGCTCAATTTATAAACTATATGCTTTGGTCGTAAGGAAGCCAAGGTTTTAGGCTGACCAGGATTGAGAGTATATTCTGTGACCCTGCATTAGGGATTTCAATTTGCATTGGGCCTGTCTCTGAGAATATGTCTGGATTTCTGTTTTCGAATGTGTAGAAATCAGCATGAAGCTGAGCTTTATTGCCAGGGGAAATATCTGTTCTCTTGAGTGAGGAAGAGCGATTTTCTTTTAAAATCCCATTAAATGAAATAATGCATGTATAGATTTTAGTACGGTGTCTGAAACACAGAAGTGTTTGTTTTACTATTTTGTTAGGATTATTATTCCTTGGTAGAGGGGAGCACTCACGTTTTAAACATTTATTATTATTTAAAACATATGAACAAAATTAGTCAGCAGGCAGCTGGTAGGATGACTTTCAGGATTAGCCATTCACTTATCCCCTTAGTCTTTTGTTTACCTTAATTAACATATTTCCTATTTGCATGGCCTTTTGTGACAATCCCTTTACAACTATCATAATACTTCTAAAAAATTAGCACGTTTTCAGGAATGAATCTCATAAAATTCCTTTAATATAATTTAAGACTGGTCAGGTTGAAGTAATCAGATTGCAAAATAAAATATATAAAATGATCTCTTTTTTAAGTGGAATGAGGTCTGGACTGGGCCTAAGAGAAGTTAGGCTCTAATTCTAGTTCTGTTCCTTTAGAAATGTATGCCTTTGGACAAGCCACTGTACTTCTCTGAGTTTTCCCCTCTTTGTCTATAAAATAAAGGGAGGCTGAGAGCTTCCTTTGAGAAGTGACAGTGGAGGTCCAACTCCCCAATTCAACAGTTACCATGTTGTTGTGTAAATTTAATCAGATACTTTGCCCTCTCTGAATCTCAGTCTACTTATTTGTAGAAGGACTGCCTTGACATTGACTAAATGATTATACCATCATTCCAGGTATGAGACCCAGATTCCCCAGCCTCCTGATCCTCCAATTTTAGAACTTAGTTCCCTTTTCCAGTTTGGAGGCATAGGCAGATCTAATTTGGGCTGAGAGCCTAGACCCTGGAAAATAAGTTTATTTTTAAGAAAAACAAAGAGAGGTGGCTAGTAATTTTTAGGAGGTGGTCATTTTATTTAGTGTGGTATATTTATGTCAAAATTTAATTCCTGCCAAACTAGTTAAATGAACCCCATGAGAATAGGGGTTGGTTTTATTTGGTCTCCAATTTCAGGGTTTGGAACAGTACCCAGTTCATAATGGGCAACCCCTAAATAGATGTTGAATCAGTGAATGAATGAATCACCTTATATTGAGAGCACCTGAGACAGTAGGAGAAACTGGTTTCTTGGGTGAACTTGACCTTATGTACTAGCAGCTTGTGGGCATTATAATTTGCAGTGATAAACATTGCTCAAGGAATTACAGTCCAATGATTCTAAATTGGGGACTCTTTTCCCCCAACTAATACTGTCAGTGTTGAGAGTACAAGAAATCACAGGGGATGACAATGTCTTTTTCACTTTGGTAAGGGTGGTTGAGTCACCATGGTGATTACTAAAATTACGACACAGCCTCACGAGGCATGTGAGCAGAGATTTCAAAACTGTCAATCATGAGTTTCACACACATGCAGAGTTCACAATGAAAGCAAGGGGTATTTTAAGTATTATTTCATCCATTAGACTTACTGAAAAGAGCGATGTTAAAGAAAAGAAAATCACTAGGTTTAAGTGAACTCTTCATTGTTTTATGAACAATGTTCTACTTCAAGGGGTATCCCTTGAAGGTGCTTAAATCCTCTTCAATGGTTTCCCATTGCTCTTAGAATGATACTCAAATTTATTGGAAATGTATTTGAATTATTTTCCTTGTTGCATAGGGCCTGCCTATTTGTCCCATCTCGTCTTACGCCATTCTCTCGCTTGCTCTCTGCTCAGGCCACATGGCTTTCTGACAATTTCTTGAGCACAGAAAATTCTGCCTCAGGATTTGCTCTTGCAATTCCTAATTTTGGAACAATTTCCCTGTGCTTTTTCCTTCCTGGCTCCTTCTCAATCCTTGGGCTTCCACGCAGATGCCAACTCTTCTTCAGCCATTCTACCCAAAGGAAACCCTCCCTTGTTCTTGCTGTCTATTGCTGAACCCTGTTTGTTTCCTTTAGATCAAAAGTTACCATCATTTTGGGGGGGATTATTTGTTCTCTTGTTACTTACTTATCACCCCCCACTGAAATCTAAGTTCCATGAGGGAAAGAACCAATAATGCTTATTTACATCTTTCATGTGTCAGGCCCTGTGCCAGGCCTAATCATAGAGTGCCGAATAAAATATTTGTTGAATAACAGATAAACCTAAATAGAATAAGAGAAACTAAACCCTGCCTAGCAATTCTTGATTTCTTTAGGAATAGGACATAAATCACAAAGGATATGGTAGGTAAAGCTCTAAAATCTTTGATCTGGAGCCCTGATCCCCATGCTTCCACATGAAATATTTCATCATCTCAAAATGTTTAGAGCTCCTAAAGGTGTGGGGACTCTGAAGAGGCACACAGGTTAGGTGACATCCTGAGGGAATCAGCTTGCTGTCTTTCAGATATTTAATTATTTGGTCAATAATAATTCATGTTCTTTCAAAAATAAAGCTTTTACTGCAAGAATAAAAGAAACAGTAAGAAATGCTAGTCTACTGTATTTTATTTAAACTGGCATTTCTCAAGTGGAATTTTTTTGAAATACCAGTTTTTCAATATTATTTATAGGCATTCACAAAACAAAAAAAGATGCAATTCACGTTTTTTCTAATTAATGTAACATTTAGAATTATTACTTATAAAGATTTGCAGAACCCGTATAAGTGTATGTGTGAGTATGCAATAAATGGTGTGACATACTTAAGATAAAAATAAGACACATTAGTGATTCTGTAGTACAAGGCTGGGCAAACTATAGCCTGTGGACCAAATCCAGCTCTCTGCCTGACTTTGTGTGGCCCACAAGGTAGAACTGGTGTTTATATTTTAAAAGGTAAAATGTAAAATATAAAAGAGACTAATAGCCTTTCAGCAAGAACAGTTGCTCAAAGAGTTGAGGACATTGCCTCTAAGTCAACAATATTTGTTATCTGGCCCTTTATAGCAGAAGTTTGCCCATCCCTAATCTAACACATGAGCTTATAACACAGTGTACCAGTTGGAACCCTGTTGAAAACCCTGTAATAATATTAGTCTATTATTACAAAGTGTTCTTGATCATATAATTTGGGGAAATAGTAAATTATAATGTTCTATTGCCAGGTCTCTCAACGGTGTTTCTAAATATCTGGCTGATAAATAATAAAAATGATAGTGGTAATAATAATAATGGCCATCCTCATAGCAAACAATAATGAAATAACAATAGTTACTGAGCACTTACTATATTCCACACACTATTCTGTGAGTTTTAAAAATCAGCTTTTTCCTTGTTTTCTTTAATGACACTTTTGAAAGTGAATGCTACTTTTAAAGCTACCGAAATCACTCCCTTGATCAACTTTTCCTAAGTTTTCTACCTGTGGCAAGTATTCCTGATTTGCTGAATGATCTCTGCAGATGATGAGGAAACAGCTCCAAACGTCCAGATATTAGGGGTTGGAAAACAGAAGGAGAAGCATGTGCACAGGGAGACACACTCTGTGCCATTTCCCACCATGCCTGGTTTCTTCTTCAAGGTGTCTAAGGACAAGGCCCATGAACTTCTTCACCAGCCTCCACTACAAGTGTGATCCCCTGTGCACTGCATATTCTTATTCCCAGACTGGGACTTTCTGCTGTTGAAGGGAAGGTGAGGACTCACAGTGCTCTTGCCCCTTCCACAAGTGTGCTAAGAATAATTATTCTGTGGGTACATTTAATGTTGAGTGCTGTCGCATCCCTTTGACAGGTGCTCTTGGATTCCAAGGATATCTAGTTACTAGTTGCTTCATGAAAGTCAACAAACTAATGCAAACACTACATATTTTTAGTATATAACCCTCTGAGTTCTGAGTGGAACACACAGCAGGTGTTTTGCAAATCAACGCAGTTGAAATTAGAATGGTTTCCCTTTGATAAGCTCGGCAAATCTCAATTCTTTTAGCTTTTCTTAATAGCATTTTGAGATTGTTTCTTCCATCCTGTTAATCACCTGTCAAGACAAATGGAAATTAATGACTTTTTCATAATTGAGGGAAGAGATGGTGCATGCTATTCTTATTTATTTATTTGTGATGAATCAAGCTTAGGGTTAGTAATTGAGCTTGAATCATCTTGACCAGTAATCAATTCCCTGTCTCCTCCTGGAAAGCCTAAAAAAAACTGGAAACATTTTACTATCGCCCATAATTCATCCTCAGAATTTGAAGAGATGATCTTTAACCTATATCATGTAGGATAACGTCTCTATATTAAAAGCATTTGGAGTGATTTTCCATATTATATACTTTATTTCCTTTTTGATGTCCATATGCTGATGAGTTTATAATATGGGAAAAGAAGTAATGTTTTAGAGGCTCTAGACAAGTCAGTAATGAGGATGGGGAGGTCCCCTACATGAATTTTGAGCACTTCTGACATACACAGCAGGGAAGTAAGAAAGGGCCTGGTATCTTTAAATAAGTGGTCTTTTCTATGGTTGTTTGGAATTAAGAAGTGCATAGATATGAAGTAGACTTCATAACTGTGTATTCCTGTTACAGTTTTGCTATAAAGAGCTTCACCTATTCTGCTTCTACATTTTACCACCTCTGAAAGGCGAGTTGATAATTTTTCAGTTTGCAGGAATTATTAAATTTTGATGTTCGAGTACGTTTAGAATCTGTGGCAGAGCTTCCTTGCACTGCTCTCCACCCATACCTTCCTGGCTCCATTGGACCAGCAAGAGAAAAATCCTCCTTCCAAGCCCAGAGCAAAGTCTCCTTTGGAGTATGGCATGAACTGCGATTGGGCTAGTCGTCTCTTCTTCTGCACCTTATGGCTTTTGGTATCTTCTTCCACACAGGCACAGAGACATTAGATGATGGCAGTTTATCTATCTTTGTCTCTTCTTCACCCACCATATTGTGAGCCGAGACTTCTTCACCACTGTATTTTTAAGACCTAACTCAGTGCCTGGGAAAAGGAAGCAATGCATGAGTATTTGTTGAATAAAGAATTAATGAATGAGTAACAAAATATTTCCTTCCTAGATGCTACTTTCTTATACATGTCTCTTATACATGTCTACGTACTGGGCTTCTGCTAGCCCCGACCAAAAAGACATTTCTTAAGCAGATGGAGTCTTTTGAAATCTTCTTGGTATTCCTCCTACATGACTGAATCTTATTGTCTTGTTTTCCTAGAAACTTTCTATTCAGAGCAACTTGTTCACACATCATGACCTTTTCTGTGAAGACATGCTCAGTATCCACAGACTAAAGTGATTACTCCTCGTGTCCTTCCCTAACACTTTGCTCCTTTCTTTGTCCTAGTAGGAACTACTTTTAATGGGAGCTGTTAGATTGTTCCTCTGCCTTCTCATGAGGAAATGGAAACTCTTCAACAGCAGGGACAATGCTTATTTCAGAAATACAGAGTCTATGTGTTATACAGAAGTCTGTATAATGTAGCTTCTAAGAAACCCTAATCTTTAAATGAACATCACACCCAAAGATGCATTTTAGCATTCCAAATTTCATTTTCTGTGTTCTTTTGCTGCATAGCCTTATCCTTTCAGACCTAGGGAAACAAAGCGTTAGAATGAATGAGAAGACTGCAGAATTCTAAGACTCTTATAAATTTCTTCTCTTGTTTTCTTTTAGTGTAGCCTTTCTCCAAGAGGGACTAAACCTCCTTTATATAAAATGGTACTAGTGTTCAGGTCACGTAACCTGCTGCTTTAGTTTGTATTTAATCACTTGGACTTCTTATTTTTGACAACTATTTATAATTTATATGTTAATATTCCTTATTAGGACTATGCCTATAAATGAAACAAGTAATTCAACTAAAGAACATATTTTCTATCAAGTGCAAAAGATTTCAAAGAAGAGAAGGTTGTAATGAATTTTTAGCTATCTAGTCAAATGTTATTGTGGTTAATATTTTAGAAAATCATGCATTTCCAAGAAATGTGCAGTGGAAAGTATTTTTATTATTATAATTTATTTAATCCTGTTCTTTTGGAAACCATCCCTGTTGCTTATCTCCCTCTATTTCTTTTAATGTGGGTGCTAAAATATTGGTAGAATTTTTATTTTCTAGGAATTTTTATTTTACTAAAAATCTTATCATCTAAAATGGGAGTTAGGGAGATGTTACAGTGATCTTCCTCTAGGTAGTTTGAAGAAAAAAAAAATTCAGGTAAGAGTGAAGGAAATGCAGGGAAGAGAGAAAAAGCGTAAAGAGATAGCATCTCCTGGTTCCCCAAAGCCACTGAGGTCCACCGATAAAGGGCCTTTTAAGGTAAAGCAAGGCAAAGTTTAGCTTCTGTTAGTTGGGAGTAAAAGCCTCAGCTAAGAAAAACTTCAAAGTCACATTCTGGCATTTGAAAGAAATCAAGAATCTGTATGACTATGTAAGGACATAATTTAACTAGAGAATTATTTCGCTTCCTTTGTTTTCCTATCTTCCTCCTTTTGGGTGTCTGGGATAAGAAAACTGGTCCTATATTCGGAGCTTTTGCTTCAGCCAACAATTGAGTAAGCTTATTATATTAATTATAATAAGACTAATAACTAAACTCCAACCAATGAGTACTTCAAAGCACTGATGCTTACCCCAGCACTGTAATTGGAAATTTATAAATCAGTGGAATAAGACACAGCTATATTGTCCTCCATATGATGGGGAATAATTTTAGGAAGAAAGAGTAGAATTGCATTATCAGAATTTGATATTTGATAGTCCAATGAAGTTATTAATGCTTGTTGTTGGGAAAGTAGCATGATAATGATGTATTTGTTGCAAGGTATTTTGCCAGGTATGTTTCTCTGAAACTCCTTTGTGAAGTTTTCTGAAATAAACAAGACACATTCATAGTTTCACATTCTTCAGTCTACTCTCCTCTATCTTTGATGCCAACCATTTTCACAGGATAAAATATTTTGCATATACATATGTACTGTGAAGGTAATTTCTTATCTTGTGAGAGTCTCCTTTATATCTCAATTTTCATTTTTGGATTGTGCAAGAATCTTCTTAAGTGTCACTCAGTCATGTATGTATAATTGCACAGAAGCAATGCTGCTTAGTAATAATGTCTAACATTTATTGAGGGACTAGTGATGCCTCTATTCCAGGGACTCTTCCAAGCACTGCTGATATATTATCTTATTTAATTTCCACAAAGCAGCATGAGGTAGTACTTCAACTAGCATCGCCATTTTACAATTGAGAAAAATGAGGCAAAGAGAGAAGCAAATTGCCTGAGGCTACACAGCTAGTGTCAGTCTGGATATAAACTAAGGACTTCTGTCTATATTCTATATATCCCTATATTCTATATATCCTTATATTCTGCATCTCTCATGTATGAAGGCCACTGGATTAGGAAGCCTGAATCCAAATCCAGACTACCACTCCAAAATTATGGCACCTCTTAGCCTAGTCTCCTGTGTGATGGATGCAGTAAGACTTACCTCACTGGAGTATGGCAATGGAATAGACAGCATTGGTTACTTAACTATGGGAGAAGCACACAGGAATTGACCAATATGGTTTTGTTGGGTATGACATCTACATCAAAGTTATATGTATATAGATCTATGCATTTTTTAAAATTGATAGATGGTCTGAGTTTGTATCATATTTTCTAAGGAATTCACAACACCAAAAGAAATATAGACTAGATGATCATCTAATTTATCATCTAAGCCAGAATATCTTTGAGAATGAAAGGAAGTGCTTTTATCAATTACACCGAGAAAATAGGTAAAAACCAGGATGTATAGTTACTTTATAAATGAGGAATGCAAATGCACATTTCTTTAAGTTTGCTCTTATGTACAAATGAAGAGGTCAAATTAAATTATTCCTAAGGGTCCCTCCAGTTCTAAGATGATATGGCTTTTTTGAGTTAAATTTAAACACAATTTGTTCAATATGCCAGTCAGATCACTTAAAGCTGTCTCTTGCTGTCACCTGTCATTTGGGAGGATAAACCACATTCCCATTACATTTAGCTAAAATAAGATTAGGAAAGCAAATGTGTAATGACAACAAGGAAAAAAAATCAACAGGCAAATCCAAATATAAATGGGTTTGGGTAATTATGTATCATTCAAGATGCCACACTATTCCATTTGCATAGAGAATTATGAGATGACTTGCCGTTGTCTTCAATGTCCTCAACAGCACCATCCTCATATCAGAGTAGAAATGTTCAGATGTGTGGCAAGATTCTGACTGGTAAGGCCTTTGGTCTACCTCAGAGCCTGATATGGCCATCCTACATCTTTCAGAAAACAGCATCCCAGTGACATGCACACACTGGTGGGCTTCCTGTGGTCAAGTATGCTAATGAGAGAAGGGTCCAAACTTTTGTGGTGCATTATAAAATGATGTCATTATCATGTTGGGCTCATGATGTTATCTTGCCTGGGGACTTGTGCCCTCTTTATTATTTTTTATTTATTTATTTATTTTTTATTGTGGGTAAAAATCAAATTTTTCACAATACAAACCAATATTTGTAAAATGATATATAAATATATATGCATATATGTGCATTTGCTTACATAAATGTTATTTTTTATATATATTTTAAAAGATGCTTAGATTACATAAACGTTACACAAAAATTACAGGGATTCCCATGTTCCCCACCTCCCACACCTCCCATAACATCCCACATAAACATCTTTCATTAGTGTGGCACATCACCTGCAATGGATATACACATCCTGGGGCTTTGCCACTAAGCATAGACCACAGTTCATATTGTAGACCACACTCTCTCCCACACAGTTCTGCATGGTATATGCTGATGTAAAATGGCCTATATCCAGCGCCGCAATGTCACTCAGGACAACCCCCAAGTCCTGAAAAAGCCCCTGTGTTACAACTGCCCTTCCCCTCCCTGCCCTGAAAGCGTCTAGTGGCCACTGGCTCCACCTCACTGTTATAATTTCTTCCATTGCTTGAATCACAATATGTCTACAACAGAATACCATTAAGTCCACTCTAGTCCATAGCTCTTCCCCCAATCCTGAGGGGACTGGGATGGTGATGTCCACTCTACCTCCAAGTGAGAGTGAGCTTATATCCCATGGATACGGTGAATGGGATTATCTTGCCTGCAGCTGCAGACTCTCTCCATTCCCTGGGATGGCCATTGTCCATCATCGTCTCCTCACCAGGTGAATTGGGTGAGTTCATTGAGCTGTAGAGTCGGAGTTGCAGCTCCACTGAGATTCCAGGCACAGCTGGCACATAGGCAGGCCAGAGGCTCCAGTCTCTGGAAGTATACCTACAAACTCCAGCATCACATATAGGTTTGAATAGAAGGTACTGATGGACCATGTGCAGGGACGACTTATTTGAGTTCAACTCTGTCTCTCTCAGGAGCAGAGATTCCAAAGTAGAGCCCACTGATACGGCATCAATTTCTGGGGCTATCCCCCCTTATATAGGACCTGGGTGTCTCCAGAGCCCTCAGGAGCCCCTCTGTGTGGGGTGATATCCACTTTGGTGTTCTATGAGATCCTACTGAGGTGTGCGTAAGCATTACCTCCGGGATGACCTCCTGACTCTCTTTGAAGTCTCTTAGCCACATGAACTCATTTGTCTTTACCTTTTCCCCCTTTTATTTAAAGTCTTTTTCCAGTCGTGTTGCAAGTTGTTGTGCCCTCTTTAAATTTACCTTGGAACTCTTCCAGGGCTTTGAGCTTATGGTAAAGAGGAATGTGCATACCAGTGCCTGGTGCCAAAAAATTGTTCAGTAAATATTTGGCGGGTCAAAAACAGAAAAAAATAGCAAAATTCAAAAAGGAAAATAAGCAAAGAATAGTGCTAACTACTGTCTGCTTCAGAGACTTGAGGTTTTATACTAATACTTCTGTCTTCAAATATAATAAAATATTATAGGCTAATGGTCTGATTCAGTGCATGTCCCCAGAAAGTCATGTTGCTTTATTAATTGATTAAAATATCACTATGTGACAGAGATTGCAACTATCCATCCATTTGAGTGCTCTTTCTCTCATAGTTTAGAGCTGCTGCTGGGAAGCAGCCGCCCAGCCAGGGATAATTTTTCCCAGGCCACTGATATTTGGGTCAGGTCATGTGACAAATTCTTGCCTGTAGAATATGAGAAATGAGGCATGACTTCTGTCCCTTACTGTCTTTTTCTAGCTTGATGTAGATGAACAGGACGACCTCAGAAATGACATGTGGACAATAGTGGTAAGACCAGCTAGGGGGGCCTTGATTTCTGAATCATTCCTAGGGACCTCTAGCCTTATTTAAAAAAACACAGTTTTCAAATTTTACAGGAGTGATAAATGAAACTTTATCATGTATGAGCCATGACCTATAACCAGGCTTATTTATTTCAATAGCTAGCTTTATCTTAAATGGCACAAAGTATTAGCTGAAGAAAACAAGGACTACAAAGATGATAAAAGAGGTTTCTCTATCTCCTACTCACCATATGCTGATCCTGCAGCCTTTTATTATTAAAACTTAATTTAAGGGCTGAGAGGAAGAAGATTGGGAAACACATCTAAATAGGGCTTTAAAAAAACACTAAAAAAGACACAAAAACAAATGGGGTTTATTCTAAGATTTTAAGGGAGGTTTACTATTAGGATGTCTATTAACATAATTCACCATATTTTTTTTTTGTATTCACATACCATATGATTTATCCAAAGTATATAGTCCATGGCTTTTTTTTTTTGCTGTTAAAAAGTCCTTTATTGTAAAATGGTAAAATAAATAGAAAAATAGATTGAAAGAAATTACAAATTTTGAAAGAGTGCAAGGCCAGGTTAGATTTAATATAATCAATTATAAAAATAAATAGCATAGCAACAAACCTTTATAAATATAAATAATAACCCAAATATAATAGAAATTAATTATAAAATAACTCTAGTTTTTAGATTACAGCTCTAACTTTTGGAAATAATAATCTCTAAGAATGAAATAAATTATTGGTTTTGTTATTCAATTTCCATTTAGGCCATAATTCTTTCTAGATAATCTTCCTATTTGGGAATTTCCACATCTTACTGGAAGGAATTACAGCAGATAACAATTTGCCAACTCATAATTTCATGAGGCAGAAAAACTCAAAATCTTGTTCAACAGTAGTCATGCAAAATCATTATTGATCCAGATAGATTATTTTAATTAAATAGTATGAATAAGAAAGAGTTAAAGAAAAGTGAAGTATCCAAAAATGTATCTCTTCTCCAGCCCTCCTCAATTAAGAGCAAGCGTTTATTTTGCATGAAGAAACTTACAGAATACTGATCACAGGAACAATTTGCCAGTTGCACTGAGTAATTATTGTTCATATACTATAATGTTATTTTACATTTATCTGGTCTACTCCAGCTCTTTTTTGGCTACTGTTTGCATGGAATACCTTTTTCCAATCTTTCACTTTTAACCTAGTTGTGTCCTTATGTCTGAGGCAGGTCTCTTGTAGACAATATAGATGGCTCATGTTTTTTTTATCCATTTTATCAGTCTATATCTTTTGATTTGGAGAGTTCAGTCCATTAACACTCAGTGTTATTACTGTAAAGGCATTACTTCACCCATTTGTCCTTTGGCTGTCTGTTGTCATATCATTCTATTATCTGCCTTCTTATCCTTTAGTTTACCCTTCCTAATAATCTTCATTTCTAAATGCTTCTCCAAATCTCTTGCGGTTGTTTTTGTCTTTCGGGTTGCAGCACCCCTGTTAGTATCTCTTGCAAATCTGGTGTTTTGGTAACATATTCTATCAGTTTTTGTTTGTCTGTGAAGACTTTGAACTCACTCTCATTTTTGAAGGACAGCTTTGCCAGATACAGAATTCTTGACTGGCAGTTTTTCTCTTTCAGTACCTTAAATGCATCATAACACTTTCTTCTCTTTTACATGGTTTCTGATGAGAGGTCAGCACTTAACACTTATCAAGTTTCCCTTGTACATCCTTGTACATGATGCTTTGCTTTTCTCTTGCTCTTTCAAAATCCTCTCTTAATAGCTGATAGTTGTCATTCTGAATAGTATGTGTCTTGGAGTAGGTCTATTTAGATTTATTCTGTTTGAGGTGTGTTGTCCTTCTTGGATATTGATATTTATAACCGTTATAAGGGTTGGGAAGTTTTTGGTCATTATTTCTTCAAATATTCTTTCTGCCCCTTTTCCATTCTCTTCTTCTTCTGGGACACCAATAATGTGACTATTTGTGCGTTTTTGTTTTTTTTTTTTAAGATTTTATTTATTTTTATTTTATTTTATTTATTTATCCCCCCTTTTGCTGTTTGTGCTCGCTGTGCCCATTTTGCTTTTTGCATTTTTCTGTGTCTGCTTGTCTCCCCCTGCTGCATCATCCTGCTGCGCCAGCTCACCACACCATACAGGCCGGCTTGCCTTCTCCAGGAGGCCCCGGGAATCGAACCCAGGGCCTCCCATATGGTAAACGGCAGCCCAGCCAATTGAGCCACAGCCGCTTCCCTATTTGTGCGTTTTGCATTGTCATTCAATTCTCTGAGACCCTGTTCCGTATTTTCCATTCTCTTCTCTTTCTGTTCTCCTGTCTTTTCCAGTTCAGATGTTCTATCTTCAAAATCACTAAGTCTGTCTTCAAGCAATTCAAATCTGCTCTTATATGACTGTAATGTATTTTTAATCTCATCCATTGTGTCTTTCATTCCCATAAGGTCTGTTACTTTTCTTTGCAGGCTTTGAAATTGATTTTTATGCCTCTCAGTGTCTTCTTAATATTCTTTATTTCTTTAGTCATATTCTCTTTAAATTCTTTGAAGTGGTTTAGAAGAGCTGTGATTTAATTGTCTTAAATCCTGTATCTCTTCAGGATATTTGGTTTGTTCTTTTGGCTGGGCCATCTCTTCCTGTTTCCTAGTATGGCTAGTAAATTTTTGCTGATGTCTAGGCATCTAAATATGTTGGTGAATTTACTCTGATTGCTAATTCTGTATCTTGACTATTGTTTTTTTTTTCTTTTTTCCCCACAACCCTTCTTTGATATTTGGTTCAACTTA